>JAWPHD010001950.1:0-283739 GCA_037043455.1 Cyrtodaria siliqua
GCTATTTCCGTTTTTAACTTTATTTCAGGTGGCAAGAACCTTCAATCGGCGGCTATCCACCATCCAAGCTCTTTGGGCGAAATCAACCAAACCGGAAGTGTCGCTGATCGACCCCGACGGTTCAAACAGAGGTTGACAACACAACGGCAGGACAGATACATGATCGTATCACATCTCCGTGATCGTTTTCTACCAGTTACAACGACATCTAGGCATACTAGGGGGACTCATGGACGTCATGTATCAACTCAAACCGTACGAAACCGGTTACGTGACGTCGGAATTCGATGCCGTCGACCTCGGAAAGGTCCTATCTTAACGAGGAGACACCGTCAAGCTCGCTTAGCTTGGGCTAGGCGACATTTACGGTTCACCAGGGCCGACTGGGCGAATGTTCTTTTCGTCGACGAGACAAGGATTACATTGCGTTGTGCCGACGGCCGCAAACGCATTTATCGCCGGCGTGGTGAGAGAAACAGCGCCAATTGTGTTCTTGAGGCGGACCAGTTCGGGGGAGGATCCATTATGATATGGGCGGGCATTTCGATGTACACCAAAACACCGATCGTGTCCATACAAGGCAACATGAATGCACGACGATATCAGACGGACATCATTCAACCTGTCCTTATACCACACATTGCTGCAAACCGTGGTATGCAACTCGTCCAAGACAACGCTCCGTGCCATGTCGCCAGAGCAACATTGGCAGTGTTACAGGCCAATAACATACGAGTCATCCATTTTCCTGCTAAAAGTCCTGACCTAAACCCAATCGAGCGTGTCTGGGACTTATTAAAACGAAAGGTACGGGCCCATCCTCAGCAGCTGAATCTACGGGAATTGGAGCGTGACGTCAACCGCGTTTGGAGAAATATCCGTCAACAGTATCTTCACAGATACATTGTATCAATGAGGAGTGGTTGTCGAGCCGTGATTGCTGCCGGTGGAGGGCATACACGCTATTAACATACTACAGACGTCAATTAACACGATTTTGTGACTTTTGAATTACCGGGTCGCCTTATTCATTCCTGCAGAAAATGTCAACTCTCTGTTTGTTTGAAATGAAATTTTGTTTGTTGATTTGTAATGAATTTCGCTTTCTTATGCGATCAATAAATTCACGAAATTGAATTTATTCTTTTTTTAATTACAATTTATTGAGGTGACCGATTAGGAATTTTGTTGAGTGTATACTACATAATAATAATAATAACAATAATAATGAAATGATCAATTATACCATTTGTATATATTTCACCATTTACTTGTATATATACGTTGACATCATATATGCTAATATGTATGTATTGTAGACGATGTACTTTGTACAAGTCTGAATAAAAAAGTCTGTCTGTCTGTCTGTCTGTATTTAGCTTTTATTTCAGATAGACCTAATGCAATTCCAATAATGTGATCCATTAAGATATCAGTGAAATCGTGGACACATTTACGCGACTATGCTCATCCATTTGTAAGCAAATACCGATTGAATGATTTGCAGAGTAAATGGAAAATGCAAGCTACGCTATTAATACCGTCAACAGAAACACTGTATACAATGATCTGCGTCAAAGATTATTTTAGAAAGGCTTGCTGAAGTCAAACATACCATCCTTAAAAACAATTGTACAAAGATACAATCATTTATGTACACGAAAAACGCTTAAAAATTAAACTGTAAAACTTGTTGTTAATAACGCACTTTATAACTTCATCTAATATGTAAGTCATTTGCAAGATAAAATTAAATTCCATTATGATATTTTATATAGTTTTTATTCATTTCAGTATAAAGAATATAATAAGTACATTCAGAGATACGGAGGGTATCAATGAAGAACATCGGTATCTTCCCTATTTAATTTAATAAAACTATTAGCATGTCAAATGGAGGTTGCAATCTTGTATGTAATATTTATAGCATACTTTTTCGAGTATATGCGATTTATACTGCTTCTCGAGGGCCGCAGGCCCGATAGTGCAGTATAAATCGCATACGAGAAAAGTATGCTATAAATGTTTTGTACCTTAGAAATTGCCGGTAATTGACATTTTGATTGACAAGTGTGTAAACTTACAACTATGCGCGTGTACAATGGAGTAGGCCATGGTATAACTGCCGAATCTGTCATTTATAGCACGGCTGAAATATACCGGCATTTATAGCACGGCTTAGGTTCAGATCTTCAGGTTTATGAAAAATATATCATAAGCAAGAACAAAGGAAAACCATTACAGCTATGGTACAAGTATATAATAGAGCATGAGTTTTGCACGTGTACGGGGAGATAATGCACGAGCTTACCATAAGATGTGATACGTCAGGTTTCCACTAATTTTCAGGAAATATGGATTGATCGAAACATATAACTGCAGACAATTAATATGTAGTGCATGTTACAGTTTTATAATCTAATTAGCTGTGTAATCCTCCTTCTTTTGTCGTCTCTACAGGTATCTCGTTGACGCGGATCTCGTTTTAGTCATTTCTTTTCATCTTGGCTACAAACATATTTTGCTTGACATCTAACAACGATCCGACGAGAATCACACCAGGTAATCCTGAAAGTTATAATGCAACTGTTTGCAGTGTAATATTATAATTGCAGTAGTTATTAAATTGAATAGCCTGTTAAGCCGCACATGGAACTTGCGTTTATTATTCTTTATTTCGGACGTGTATTATTTATTAATATCTACATTCATGGGTATTATTTATTAATGTTTACATTCTTTCATAGTAACTATTGTTCTGAGTGTAGGACATGGACAATCAATGATTAATCACTTGAGTACGATAACGGTTTTCGGGTTTAAGTGGAGCCCTTGCTAGATTTCCCAAAACTGTATAGAAATATCATTATGCAACTATTTCACATTTACCACAATTGATGTTTGATTTAAAGCTATATTTAACTACAGCCAGTTCTACTTCGCGCCATCGAAAAACACCACGCGGTCTTCTCAGGCCGATATGATATGGTAAACAAATATGTATTCACCCCTTTGACGCCCTGTATGCAAAAATATAGGGGTAACACTGTATGTGTTGATTGTTCTTTAATACTCAGAACACATATATTAATATGTATGTTAGTATGTATGTATCCCACGGTAAATACAAAGTATATTTAAGGTAGAATTGTATTTTAATTTTTGACAAAACCCGAGAGTCCCATGGATGACTCTGGATCAAACACATTTATGCTGTGTATAAAACATCATCAGAACATTAAATTTGGGAAAAAACATTAAAAGAAAAAACATGTTTGATAACAAATACCTCCACTCCACCTGCCACCTGGGCATATCTCTGAGGTTGAGATGATATTCTTTGTATTTTATGTAGACGAGTATATATATATACCAAATTTAACTACAATTGAGATTGTTTTATATTTAACCTTTTGACGTCCATTTACCTGGACCCCAATGTCGACAGTGCTATCCCATCACGATAAAGTTTCATTTGAGACATTATTAAGAAAGTGACCCCAGAATACTCTCCACCATCATAACCCGTAACTCCTGGACAGATGTCTGTGTTTGAAATAATAAACTCGTTTGATATGTTGTTTATTTTTATAGACGTGTATATATACTAAGTTATGTGCAAAATGTGGCAAATTATAGTGTATTTAAATGTTTAGTTAACCTTATGTGACTTTTTTACACCCCACCTGAGGTCCCCTCTTATCGCCATCATGTCGGGGTAAATTCTGCTTAGTGGTCTTGGAGGAAATAATATGGATCAATAAGATTTTAAGCATAAAGACATGTTGTAAATTGTGTTTATCTCTATGCCACGAAGAAAAAAATTACCATGAGACATTATGGAAAATTATTTGTGGTGTGAGACGTTAACGTTTATAAGTAACAGTGGGAAAAGTATTCCCCAGAATTTGAGCGTTGTCAGGTCATGGTTTCCCATGTTCGAACTGGTATCAATGCCAAACGTAGAGAAGATCTGGAAACAAATTATATTGATTGCGTCTGGTTAGAGATAGTACAACTAGAAAAAGGCAAAAGTATGAGGCAAAACTTACGGACAGACAGACGGACGTACGGACGGATGAATGGATTTACGAAACAGACAGACGGACAAACGGACGGATGAATGGATATACGGACGAAAGGAGAGACAATCGTACGAACACAAAGAGGCGTTAGCAATATCCCTTCTCTTTCTCAACGGCCTAATATATACCGAAGTGAAAAAGAAAAGCAACTCGGAAATTTCCGCTACATATTGTATATACTGCACATTTAATTTACATAATATTCCAATGAAATCCCAAGATGTTTTGTAAAAGAAATGTTGCAGTTAGTTAGAGAAAGAATACAACAGTGATGTTGTAGACGTTTTAATCACAGTACGCTTTGTAACACGAAATTCATAAATGTTGAATTACCTCTTTGGAAATTGAGCCAGTTCAGTGCTGTATTTAAGGTAAAGAGTTTGCAAAATGTTGCATTCGAAGTTTGCTCACAAGCTTGAGCCAAACGTGTACTCTCCGCTATAGGATCTGACAACACTGTCTTGGAGGTCACATCAGATCGACCTTTCATCTAATCAATATTCTTGAGTAATTGTTTGTGTTTTATAAGCAAAATGTTACGGACATTGTCTCTTTCAATACCGAGAGTAGACTGCTGCACAGCGTTTGACTGAAACGCGACATGCGTAGTGAAGCAGTCTATACCGAGAGATTTTGTATGCTGAAATCTGATTGGCTAATCGTAAGGTCAATCTCAAGTGACCTCCAATGCAGTTTTGTCAGAAACTTAGTAGTGTAGATCGTAGCGTGATAAAGGGTCTGCATTTAATGAGATTGGTTCTCTGTCAATAATGAAACTTTGAAGGAATGATATTTGCTGTGTTATATGTTGTTTTAGCCTTTTTTCCGAAAGGAAAGGTCTTACGTAGCTAGCCATGTACCATTCAATTAACAGCAGCATATTATACATATGCTATAGAGCGGAAATTTCCGAGTAGCGTTTCTTTTTCGTTTCAGTATATTAAAACTAATAGAGCTGTTGACAACGTACAGTTTAAAATCAAACAGAATCTTAGGTGAATATATATATGGAACTTTCAAAAAAACACAAAAAAAAACAGAAACATTTTGATATAATTTGTGTTTATTGAATACACGCCTCTAGAGCTTGATGTGTATTAGGATATTTTGATACAGTCTCAAGTACAACAATGTGTGTTACTTTGATATAAACCATTGTAGTAAATGTCGTTTATTTTGTAGATTCACTTGTTACACTACCTCTCTCTCTCTCTCTCTCTCTCTCTCTCGCTCTCTCTCTCTCTCTACTGTCAATTAGTGTATACATATCACTGTAATTGTATTACCGTTAAATAGCAGTTCTGGGGCTATTTCTAAATCTTTCGGAATATTTCTCAGCAGAATTGATATGTACACTGATCGAGTTAACGCAAGTAAAAGACGTGCTTATTGATGTCTAGTATTGCCTGTAGTTGTCATTACTTCTCCGTGCGCTTCCTAAAATAAATACATAATTTATTGGCCGAGGTGAGTAATTAGCAATAACATACCTTGAATATTTCATAGGTGCAGTACAGAATAACAACTAGGCAGCTCGCGATTTCGTGTGTTGTTGGTATTAAGGAACTTGACATAAACTCTTTAAAGCTGAGTATCGACATGTCACGAATATCCGCATTTTAAAGGGACACATTTCATTTCTTTATTGTTTAAAAACTTTTTTTTAATTTTAATTATAAGAACTGTATACTTACTGTTGCTTTATTGATTACTTTATGTATTTGTTTATTTATTTATTTATTTATTTATTTAGTATTTATTTATTTATTTATTAATTAATTTATTTAATAAATTATTTATTAAATAAATCAATAAATCAATAATATTTAAAGCGTCTTTTTACAAACTGAAGTGTAGACAATTACGCTATGTGGACACTATATTATTACCGACCAAAAACCTAGATTTTTTCTCTCGCGAAAGTTTCTTTAATAAGAGCAATAAGCTTGTCTTTGATAGGGTGTAGAGAAGTCTTATAGATGAAACTATTGCAAATTTTATCAAGAACGTCTCCTGAGTTTTAATAGACTAAAATAAATGAAGTTTTAGCACAATATTGTTTAACGTGATCTTTAACGACAGTAAGACAAGAAATTAATATGTTGAAGATATTTGTGGTGGTGCAGGCACTACAATTCGAAGTAAAGCAGATTATACGGATTTTTATGTAATTTAGGAATCCAGCACATATTTGGCAGTTTGTTCTGCTTTTCGTCTACCCCAGCCTTGAGAGTAGTGCACCGAGTGTTATGTGTGGAAACAACACCAATCTCAGTAGATTGAACATTGACGTAATGCAGGCATCAAACAATAGTTACATTATTAACTGCTTTATCAGCAGGATCTAAAACACATGTATTAAGAAATTCTTGAATTACCGATTTTGTTATGAAACTAATATAGACGTTTTGTATTAAAGTAATTGTTTTGAGTAAAATAGTGGACATATGGGATTGTCACATGGTTAAAAAGACAAACAGTGATTGGTTTGATTTATAAAGGTGATATATATATATATCCATTGTCACTGTCTCCATATAGCTGTGTGTGGTTGAATGCTTAAATGTGGCCCACTCATATTAGCTATAATTGTATGTATGTATGTATGTATGTATGTATGCGTCTATATGTTAATTATGCCTCCAGACGAGTGGGTATTGATGTAGAGATACGCTTGATTTCTGTGTATCTCGTCATAGCTAGGCGCCCTGCCGTAGTTCGTCCGAAGGTTGTCTGTCCTTGTTAGTTCACAAATAGTTTCCCCTATATATATATATATATATATATAAAATTATTAATCCACCAATATCTTTCTCAGGTTAGTAACATGTGATTTCGTAGGTTAAATGAAAGCACTACTGGTACCATGAACAATGACAAATCCATTAAATACTGAATACAATTTATTTTTCCGAAATCGATGAAGCAGAATAAAAAGAAGCATACTCATGCCCATGAGGAAAATTCCAGTACGATAGTAAATATAGTAGTTTCCTGACCGAAAGGAAACTGCTCAAACATAGCATATAGCTTCTTTTTAATTAATATGTACTACCTACATATTTCAAATATGATGTTTGCAGGTATAATTGATGATTTATCATGCAAATGATCGGGATTAGATATTTAACTGTGTATGAACATGTTGATAATGTGCTCCGTTTCATAGAAAATATATTAGACTAAGTGCTTTACGACAAATAAGTCATGACTTCATTATACACCGAAGGACTATCTTATGTCAAAACGTTTTGTAATTAATTTATTATTTCTGATTTTGATGGTGTTTTAGTTGAATGATTTTATTATGATGAATATTATTATTATTAAACACGGTTTCATTCATTGTCAAATACCTATATTGCAGCACCTCAAACTGGACCTCGGAATCTCTTTGGTTGAAAGTAGTCACACTTTGATATATGCCTATAGATAGTCACAGTAAATTAAATAGAGGGCAGGCAGATATTTTTCAAAATTCAAAAGTTTAATTGTCTTAGTTATACAATTGTACAGCTCACTCAGTCGCTGTGCATGTAAACGTTCTAAAATGGGACTTTGTAAGTTTGGAGGGTAATTATTCAATTGTTTAACCACAAAGGTGTTCATATACTTTATTTTGGGATTATTGGCAACACTGACTATCCATTTTCTTAGAAAATCCAATGGTATATGATTAACAATACATCATTGCCTATGTTGGAATAAAACAATAGGAAAAGGATGCAAAACAACAACTTCCAAATAGTACAACAATGCTGATATAGTCAAACACACGTGTTTTCATCGGATATATCCATGCAAAGATTTTCAATCTGGGACGGTATGTGAGTGGTTTTTCAAACCTGCTTGCATATATTTAAATGCAACTTTAAGCTTTCAACTTTTGTTCGCTATTCTACTATAGGTTTGAATATATTATTGGTGAAATATAATCAACAATTAATAATAAGCAAATAAAATTGCTTTGTACTCTTCTTATTATTAAATATTAATAATTGAACAAACGCAATTTATGTGGAAATACTAACGGGACGCCGCGAGTTTTACAAAAATCAAGATTGCCATATGCCCCTTTAAGTACTAAAACACATAGCTAAGACTCGTTTTATGTCTATTCGACTAAACCATAAATATATCTAATTTAGTCCTGTAAATATATCTAATTTAGTCCTGTAGACACATTATTTGGTTACGTAAATAACACAATATATGGTTATGTAAATAATGGTGCATGTGTTAACAATAGTGGAGAGTGTATTATTGACATTGATGATGATGATGATGATGATGATGATGATATAAGCAATACTAATAATGTCAGCTATTACAATGTTAACCACGCAGATGACAATATTATAAATTTGTATTATATTGAAAATAACGAGAATGTTAGTAACAATCCTGTAGACACATTATTTGGTTACGTAAATAACACAATATATGGTTATGTAAATAACGGTGCATGTGTTAACAATAGTGGAGAGTGTATTATTGACATTGATGATGATGATGATGATGATGATGATGATGATGATGATGATATAAGCAATACTAATAATGTCAGCTATTACAATGTTAACCACGCAGATGACAATAGTATAAATTTGTATTATAATGAAAATAACGATAATGTTAGTAACATTCCTGTAGACACATTATATGGTTACGTAAATAACACAATATATGGTTATGTAAATAACGGTGCATGTGTTAACAATAGTGGAGAGTGTATTATTGACATTGTTGATGATGATGATGATGATGATGATGACGGTGCTGATGATGATGATGATGGTGATGATGATGATGATGATGATGATGATGATGATGATGATGATGATGATGATGATGATGATGATAGTAGTTATGTTACCAATGATAATAGTGATAAAAGTACCATCTCGTTAGGTACGCTTAACGTGTGTGGTTTAAAAAGAAAAGTTATGTACCCTGACTTTATTGATTGTATCTCACACTATGATATGTTTTGTGTGACAGAAACAAAAATTAACGAACATGACGATATTGCCATCCCAAACTACACATTTTTGTCAAAACCAAGAAAACAAAAATATAAAAGGAAAAGTGGCGGTATCGGCGTTTTCGTTAAAACTTCATTATGTCATTATGTTGAACCTGTAGTATCCGAATCTGAATATATCCTATGGTTGAAACTGTCCAAATCCCTATTCCATGTCGAAGAAGACATTATATTGGGTGTAGTCTATATTCCACCAGAAAGTTCAAATTTCTTTAACATCGACGAGTATGGATATCTCGATTCGGAAATTACGGCCATGTGCAATTCTAACAAATATGTATTTCTCACGGGAGACACTAACAGTCGAACAGGGACCCTGGCAGACTATGTTTCAGTGGACCCATTTTTAGCTGAGCATTTTGAATTTGACAAGGACACATTAGATTCTTATAACGCTATTTTGAACCTAAATAACTTTAGCTTGTCAATTAACAGAAAATCTACTGACCCCAGAACGAATAATCATGGGTATCTGCTAATTGACGCATGTAAAAATAATAATTTAATAATTCTGAATGGACGTTTTGGTAAAGACAGAGACGTGGGAAAATGCACTTTCCGAAATGTATCCTTAATCGACTACACCTTGTGTTCTATTAATAGCATAAACTTGTTGAACGATTTTGAAGTAATCGATACTGACCCGCTTTTCTCAGACGGCCATGCACTTTTATCTATGTCCTTAAAAACCGATATGTACTCTGGAAACATAAGCAACGAACTGCCTATATATGAGAAAACAATAAAACCGAAATGGGATGATGGGAAAAAGCAGTCATTTTCAGACAACCTAGACCGAACCAAAGTACAGCATCTCCACAACCTACTGTCCTCAAATGATACTATTATAGACCAACATGTAGTAGACAATATCACCGAATCCATTGGTCAATTATTTTATGAAACGGCAAAAAAAACGTTTGGTCTTAGAAAAATTCGAAAAACTAGTGTCGTTAAAAACAACTCATCCGATAAGCCTTGGTTCGGCCATAAATGTCGCAATGCACGTATTAAGTACAACTTGGCACGTAAACAATACCATAAACATAACAATGAAAATAATAAAGCAACATTCAAACTGTCCAGTAAATATTACAAGAAAATAATGAATACCTTCATAAACAAATACAAATACGACCAACAGCATACACTAAGAAACCTTAATTCCAAACAACCGAAAGAATATTGGCGTTACCTCAATAGAATGAAGCCGAGATCTTCCAATAAAACGCCACCGTTAAATGATTTATTCGATTATTTCAAAAATATAAACACAAAACTCCCTGATAATGATGAAGGCAACTATATACCGGATTTCAATATAGCGGACGACAACCCAATTTTAAACGCTCCAATTACACCTGATGAAATTTTAAAAAATATTTCTAATCTTAAAAATTCTAAAGCTTCTGCCAACGACCAAATAATAAATGAATATATAAAAAATACGCAAGAAGTGATGTTACCCATATACACTAAATTATTCAATATCATATTCGATTCAGGTTATCTCCCAACAAGTTGGCTGGAAGGCATTATCAAACCTATTTTCAAAAACAAAGGCGATCAACTCAGTCCTGAAAATTACCGCCCGATCACTATACTCAGCTGTTTTGGCAAATTATTCACGTCTGTCCTTAACGGACGAATCAACGCTTCCTTACATGAAAATGGGGTTTTATCTGAAAATCAGGCAGGGTTTAGAGCCAAGTTTGCTACTACTGACCATATATTTACTTTACATAAGTTAGTCGAAATGCTACGTTCACAGAAAAAGAAATTGTTCTGTTGCTTTGCTGATTTTGCACAGGCGTTCGATTCCATATGGCGAATAGGCCTGTGGCGCAAATTATTAAATACAGAAATTAAGGGAAAGCTGTTTCAAGCTATATTTAACATGTATCAAAATATTAAATCATGTGTGTCCATTAATAATGAATCGTCAGCCTTTTTTGTAAGTCAATGCGGCGTCCGTCAAGGCGAAAATTTATCGCCGATTTTATTTTCTATTTTTTTAAACGACTTAGAAGAATATTTGTTAAATGCTGATCTAGAGGGAATTTCTGTTAACACTCAGGCCGATGTTTATATAAAAATAATGTTACTGTTATATGCAGACGATACTATTATCCTCTCTGACAACCCTACTAGTTTCCAATCATGCCTCCAACTTTTTTATGAATATTGCGAAACATGGAAATTGAATAAAAATACGAGCAAAACAAAGATTATTGTATTCGGTGCTCGCAATACGGCGCGATTCTCATTTAAACTCGGACCAGATGAAATAGAACTCACAAACAAGTATAAATATCTAGGCGTCATATTCTCTAGCTCTGGAAGCTTCCTTAATACACGAAAACATCTTGTTGAACAAGCCAAAAAAGCAATGTTTTTACTTTACAGACGAATTAATAATTTAGACCTCCCCTTAGATCTCCAACTAAAATTATTTGACCATACAATATTACCGATCTTAACATATGCTTGCGAAGTCTGGGGATTCGAAAATTTAGACATCATAGAACGTATTCATACAGATTTTTTGAAAAGAATTACAAATAGCAAAAAAAGCACTCCCTCGTATATGTTGTATGCAGAACTAGGTAGACATCCAATTGCTATAACTATACAAACCCGTATGATAAAATTCTGGAACAAACTTATCATTGGAAGCCAATCAAAGCTAAGTTTCCTCTGCTACAAATCAATGGATAACACTGAAAATTACGAATATAAGTGGTTAAAACACATCAAATCCATTCTCAATAAAACCGGCAATTCAGATATATGGACAAACCGCAATAATTTACAACATAGTAGCATTCACCTTTCAATTAAACAAACGCTAGTTGACCAGTTTACACAATCTTGGAGATCAGACTTACAAAATTCGTCGAAAGGGAAAAACTACAACCTTTTTAAAGATGACCTAGCATTCGAAAAATATCTTAAATTACCAAGAAGCAATTATATTTATTTATGTAAATTCCGTACGACTAACCATAGGTTTCCCGTTGAAACTGGCAGATTTACTAACACTGCGTATAACCTCAGACGTTGTACACTATGCGATTCCGACATAGGTGACGAATTCCACTACTTATTAAAATGTCCACATTTTGATCAAATGCGCAAACATTACATACCGCGTTATTTCTATCAGCACACGAATGTCATTAAATACAAGGAGCTTTTAACCCATCCCGCAGTCAAAGTCCAAAAAAAACTAAGTGTCTTCGTCAGAATTCTTTTACAAAATGCCAAGTAACGTCGTACATGAGACGTATTTTATTGATAATGCTTTCCCCCTTCACATTTAACATATGTACTGATCCTTGTATACAGTTTAGTTGTACCATTTGTATGTATGTAATGTACCTTTCTCTCTTGTTGTAACCCATGTTACCTGAGATTGTATATAATAAAAGATTTGTTCTGTTCTGTTGTTCTGTAAACTATACAGAACATTGCAACACCATCTGTTTCAGTTGTATATAGGTGATACATATCATCGTCAGACGTAATTAGCAGATGCTTCCTCCTGGTAATTAGTATTAGGTATTAACATTGAGATAATAACGTTTGTTGAAGATTTACAATGTATTGATTTCTTTTCTACGGTATTAACATTTAGAAAATTACTTTTTTGTTGAATATCAGTTTTCAATCGATTAATTAAAACTTCATTTTACCTCACAACTAGAGAGATATTTCATAATGTTGTAAGACGTGTTTTTACAGCAATTGAATACATGGCATTTCACAAGGTTAGCAAACCAAAAACGAAACCGAAGCGAAGACACATACTGCATGTAGGCATTGCATGCACATGTGTATCCCTGCATGCGGGAGATAGTGGGTTCTGTTCACGACTGAGTCACTCCAGACATCATAAACATAATACTAGTATCTTTCTTGGTTAGCAAATAAAAGAGTATGTTAATGGACCTTTGGAAACGACCGAACACGACACATACAAAATATTGCAGTCTCGGTTTGATCGAGACTGTTCATGAACGGCAGTTAAATATGCTAGCTACCGCTCACGCCCTCTAGCCCGGGTTGAGCAGAATTCAATATTCATAAAATCAATAGTACATAATTTTAACCATCCCGAAGATGGCATACATATGGCTATGATGTAGAGATTTTCCTCTCCCATGTCTAGTGGCGTATGGTCCCAGTATCTCCAAAAATACTATGCCCCGAAGAGCGAAATAAACAAAATGGAATTTAGTTGGGAGCAGCGGTTATGAAGCCTGCATATCACAAGTAACAGCCAAAAGACTAAATTAAAACGCAGACAACATATCCTATGAGTGGTTATACAATACCCAGAGCCTTTTATCGGCCGGAGTAAAGCCTAGTTCTAGGACTGGTCGACCCAGTGTCAGTATAACGTTATTGGGTGGAGTATTATGTAAAGTGTCTACGACGTGGTTTTCCAGTGTGGAAGTTGTATACATTTGCGTATTGATTTGTCTCGCACCGTCGTGATATAATTTAAAAAAACAGCAACAATTTCTCTCGACCGTCGGGCTCAATTTTTAAGTGAACTCTGAAAACGTAATATAATACACGATAATTAATCGTTTTCACCCTTAAATATGAACGTTTTTTAAATTGTTGAAATGGTTACATGTAAATGTTTGTTTGATGAACAGTATATTTAAAACCTGCATGTTTATTTCATCTATCTCATGACGTATTTCATAATTATGTGAATGTTTATTATTTACCGTGTCTACTGTGTCACTTTGGTTGTGTACATACTTTATTTATTATTATTTATTTAGCAAAATGCTTTTAAGTTATTAAGTATTCATGAATTTATTGTTGAGCTCCGTTATATTTGTTATGTTGTTTTATCCCATATAACCATATCGTATAAATAGAAACATCGTTGCTCAAAAATCCTTGTAATGTTTTGTAAGTCACTTCATAATCGAACTATTTCCCATTATACCATTATTCATTGCCACACAAACACACGCATTGGTAATCGGCTAAGTCTTTGTCAATAAGCGCATTTACGCGATCTCAGTCACTGAGAAGTAAAATATATCAATGCATGGGAGTAAATTATTGGTTGAAAAACAAACAAAGGAAAGTTGGTCGCGAAGTATTTATGACCAGTGCACTATTTTATTTAAAAAAGTTAAATCTAACAAAACACGCTATATCTGTTATGCTTTCCTCTTCGATTGTGCAATGACCGGACATATTGTGGACCATATAATGACATGGACCTTTAATCCTGAAATTGATAGCAAATTAAATGTTTGTTTTCATTCGTGCCATTATTGGTTTATTCTCTTGTTGAACTTGCTTATTCCAAGTCAAGGAGTTTGCTTTGTGGCTTTCTAGGCTCTAGAAATCATGCATTGGTTTACTTATATAACCAGTTAATTCTGCATAGTTTGTTAGAGGATATAGCCCGATTGATAGTTCTTTATTTACACTGTCCCGTTTAATTTGGATGACAATAGGGTAATAACGAGGTTTGGTGCATCCAAGAACCTGGTTTAAACCCAGGTATGCGGCCTGTTTGCCACATACTATTCCAAGGCTGTAGTCCTAATGTCAACTCTTTTATGTTTGTGTTGTTGTATACTTTCTTTGTATTTATCTTTGTAATTATCATCATGTTTTTAAAAAAGACAAAATTAGGGCCTATTGTTAACGCCTCCGTTCGTCCGTCCGTCCGTCCGTTCGTTACCATATCTCATCCTTCACCTCTGAGCGGAATTTATCCAAAATTAGTATATGACTTTTCCACAGGATTACGGCAAGCAAAGGGAACATTATATTTTTAACTACACACCCAGGCGCCTTCAGGAAGAAGAAGTGTGGGTGAAGGGTGGGGGGGGGGGGGGGGTGTGTTGAAGGGGTGTGAGGTGGGTGTGCACTATTTTATTATTTCAAACTGAGACGTCTGTCTAGGGGTTGGCGGTGGGGTAGGGAAATTCGAGGTATATTTCTTTTTTGGGTTTGTTTTGTAAATTTTTTTAATCATATTTTAGTAAAATTATAGTATAACCCTGTAGATGGTGTAAGATATAATGTAAATTGGTCTTAAACTACGGCACTCTCGCAGTATTTTATTTATTTAAAGCCTAATTTGGAACAGTTATTTGAACTTTGTTTGAAGAGTATTATTAGTTAAGCAAGAGTTGTGCCGCTTTGAATTGCACTGATACCAAGCGCATAGGACGACGCATGTTATCAATTAATGTGTTTTATTCGATCATTTATAGTGTATTCGTTTTCAGCAACTCTGATTGTGTGCATTAAAAGTTGTTTATACCACGTGCTTGTTTGTACTAGAAAGTATAAACAACTATATAAGTATATTTTCCGTATTTTATTTCGCATCCTTTGCCTAAACAATTGCATTTAAACAAATAAATCGATAACAAGATGATTAGCACACTATTGGTTCCCAGGTCATATTCATCAAAACGTATGAAAGGAGAAATTTGGAAATCGACGAACACGATAAGTACAACAAATATTGCAGTCTCGGTTTGATTGAGACTGATCACGAACGGTAGTGAAAAATGCTTGCTCCCGTTCACGCCCTCTAGCCCCGGGTTGAGCAGAACTCAGTATTTAAAATGTCTATAGCACAAACATCTCAGCCATCCCGAAGATGGTATGCCCATGACGGTGAACATGTAACCTTCAATGAGGTATTATTACACCATTCCATGGTCAGCGGCGTATGGTCCATGTTTCTAACAAAACGCTTTGCCCTTAACGAGAAAACAATGAGCGAAATAAATAAAATTGGAATTTAGTTGGGAGGGAGTGTCTGCGTATCACAGGTAACACTGAAAATACTAAATTAAAAAGCCGGCAAAATATCCTAAGGGTGATTAAACAATACTCAGAACTTTTAAAAGCTGGCCGAGTGGAACCACCTGTTCGGAATGCAATTAGGCAAACAAAGGTATTTAAGAATGTACCACCGATATCTGTAAATGAGCATGTTTGTGAAAACATAAGATTTTCCCTTACAATTCAGATTTTTCTTTAGTTGTGTAAATGTCGCAAAACAAACTTTTATGGGAAACGTTATGCGTTTTGAAGGTTTGTCAATTATCTGTCATCTCACATGATTTTAAGGCTAATTGTACATTCTGCTTGAATAGTGAATAGGCGAATACATACTATTTTAAAAAGAAATAACTTAGATTTTTTCTTAGATGCATTATGAATATGGCTTTTCAATAATGTATATGTAGAGAAAATTAATTATTTGCCTTGAAAGGTATTCGTATGAAATACCCATACCTCTTCAGTCATATTTAAATACGTAGAACAAGTCGTTTTGTTACAGAACTTATAATAAACAAACATTAATATACAATATATAGAATAGCAAACTGCCGCGTTGGATTACAAGAAAATTCTTCCTCAATGGTAGGCGTATTAAATTTGTTTCAATCACTCAATCGCTTCCTCTCGTTCGTAAAAAAGAAACATCTACCATCTAGAAAAGAATGTTCTTATACTCGAAAGCAGCAGTTTAATAAATAATCGTTATCATGGTTATTTAACCAAAGTTATGTATTCGCCGCCACATGTCAGCACCAGTGCTTCAGATAATAGTTTTGATTATTCACTAAATAAATCTGAGCAGGCCTAAAGTTGTTGTTTTTCAAATGTAGGATTTATAAATTATGTTTTTCAAATTTGAGATTTATATCAAACCAAGTGGCTCAGAATGTTTTAACAGATTATACATTTGCAAGAAAAACAAATTAACAACAATGTGAACACACACGTATTTCATCATTACAATAATCTAAACTATTAAACATGTATGTAACTAAAAATATAAATGAATTTCAAGTTTTGCAACACATTACACACTTAAATACACAGTGTTTTAAAAATAAATACATTAACATCTCGTTAAAACTTTGAATTCCATTCTATCAGTTCATTTCTGCGAGTAGCAATATTACAAGCATAAGCGATAAACTATTATATATATATACGAGGGTGCTTCAAAAAGTTCTGTCACTAGGCATATATCCTTTGAACTGGATATTACACTGAGATAAAGTAGTGTATTTATAGTACTACTGGGTTCGTTCTCGTAAATTACACAACAAAAATGAAAAATGTGCGGTTATTTATACCCCTAAACTACCTCCACCTACCACACCTTTTGGATACTGGCATCGCTGAAAATGTCTTTGTTAAATAACGTTGTAAAAATTATTTGAATAATTCTAGGCTTTTAAATTTTCTTGTACGCCATATTTTGTTATTCGCCCATAATCCATGAAAATGACTGTCGAGAATTCGGTAAGGTCTTGCTGCAAACCAGATATGAGTGAATGCATATCCCTTATTTTTAGCAGAAATAACACCGATTTTCTTCATTTTGTTTACGGAAATGTTATAATATCTTTTAAATGTCGTAATAATTCTCATAGTATTAATATGTTTTCCTATTTTTTTTACAAATACTAGTCCTTCAGTGTTTAAATTTCATATTCAACACATTATGGTAGAATTTTGTACAATGTTTAGTGAAAATATTGATCATCCAAAAACGCTATTTTAGAAGACTGCCCTTCCATTTAATGTCCATTTATCATTAAATTAATTTTACATGTTAGCTTAAAATGTTAATATCTAAGACAATGCCTTTCATCTACCATGCTTAAATTCTGAATCTGGTAATGCACAGGTATAACTGGTAATGTATGAGAAATTTCAAAGGTCTTAGACAAGTACTTAAAGAGAAACAGGCATTTACAAAAGTAACAATTAACATACCTGAAAAAACTCAGGAAGAAAATGCCTCAGTATGTATAAGTGATGTGTATTAAATGTTCCATAACTTTCGTCACAAAAAAGATACATCATTCATTTTACCATCAATGGAATGGTATTGAAACTTTCTTTCATTTGGTACCAAACATCAACACTCACAACGAGCACATAATTGTTAAAACGCATTAGTGACAGAACTTATTGAATGACCCTCGTATGTGTGTATAAAAACTGCATGCATAAAAAGACACCATATACATTTGACAATTTAAGTAATCTGTAAATTACACTTTTTAAAGTAACTGCTAGACAGTATTGATTACTAACACACATGCATTTGTGTAAACAAATAGGGATCGGATATGTTTTCATTCGAACACTTCATTCTTCGCACTACACTCTTAAGGACTATTGGTCAGCCATCTTTGAAAAAAAAATCCAAAATGGATGGGGTATGATTAATTGAAATTTTCATCCAAATGCATAGTATAGGCATGAACATTGTCAATGATATAATAGATGACATTAATGCAACACTATTGATGTGAACATAATATCAGAAACAATATTTATTTGGCAGAAATAGTGCCCTTTATATTCGAAAAGTTTGACGCAAGTTTACTCTAAGATGTTTTGTTTTTTATGTTAAATAAATTTGTCCATATAATTGTCCATTTATCTAAAAATGGCACACGAGACATCATTTCTAAATAAAGTAAGCCATGTTATCACATCATTAGAGAATTATGCTATCAAATAAAGTGAATAAAATTAAACTGTACACACTATGCCGAATACATATTTGTGTACTAATTACGCTGTATCTCATACACTCTGCGCCGACGCTAAGCACAACACAGAAAGTATACAGACCCATTGGTTTATATATAGCACAGATAATGTTTATGTAAACATGAGAGTTAAAAAGTCAGCGTGCCTTTTTAACGAAGCGTACGTTTCTATTCAATTTTTTCTATTAACGCCTGGGTACATCGGGGGGATTTAATGCAAATTTGAATATTATACACACATACTTGACACAAAGTATCTATCATCTCCATTAAGGATAACAATAAGCATATATTGACTTCAAAGTAAGTGCATTTGATTGATAATTTGAAGAGGTTGATAACTGGACAACCTCAATTCGACTGGTAATCTGTTGACATGCAGATTAATACAATAATACTTAAATAGGAAAAAAAATACTTTTACGGACATTATTTGAATTTGGAGGTATACTTTAGGCAGGTAAGCGTGATTTGCCTCCTGGGTCCATATTCATAATGTGTCTTAGCAATATCTTAACTTAAGTGAAAGTTTATCAATTTTTTAAACACGTTTTTCTATCGATTTAAGACGTTATCAAAATATAGCTAATAAGGTTATGGATAAATAAAAACCTACAGCTAAATATTTATCTTAAAATATATGGTGTGTAGTGTCCTTGAGAGGTTAATAAGGATATTTAAAAATACGTAAAAATCTAAAAATTTGACTTAAGTAATATTTTCCAGATAAGTTGCTTTATGAACACGGGCCCAGGAATGTATATGAACGTAGGTCTAAAATTTAAACAGAATATTATGTTATGCATTAAAAAATACTTAGGTATTTGCAAATTTAAACGTTTCATGTGAAGTATTATTGAACATTTTCCGACTTAAATATATTCATTCAAAAACTAATGACACAAACCGGTAAATGTTTTCCATGTGAGCATGTTAATACTGTTACATATGTTTCAGTGTTTATGGTTGTTTTATAACCTCATTCTTCGGTTGTGTTAGCAATACAGTTGACATGATAATCAGTGTTTGTTTCGTCTTCATCTGTATTGGCCTTGCTCTTGTAAGAGCATACCGCGTGGTAATAGTGAGCGTCCATTCGAATGAAGCGACCTTTGAAAAAAAAGATATGGAATTCATTTGAGTAAATTACATCAACTCGACAAAGCACTCATTTAGCCATACCGGTCGTGCACATATTCTGTATATGTTTGTCCAAATAGAAAAACAAACGGTGCACGTGAACAAAATCTGACCTCTCGAGTCATCCAGTTTATTTATTATTCATGACGATGAGTTTCTGTTATATCATACTTACAATTAATGTGGTGCTTTAACAGAATCATCACCTGGTTTGTGATCGAAGTTACATTACGATTGATTTATATATGCATAATTGTTATCTCTTGTTTGTGTTTGTTGCTTCCAAGTGATGCCCTTTTCAGTATTTATTATATGACAATTGTAATTGTATTTCAATTTGTTAGAATCCATTTATATCATTTAATCCACTGAAATTTAACTCTATCTGCAAGGTGGTAACTAGGAACGATGCAGATTTTAACACATATTTTTCAAATTGCAAATACTTTTTAAAAATGACATTCAAATCTCCTACAGTTATTTATTACAAGCATGAATGTATTGATACAGATATATTGGATAATCTGGACTATGCTCGCGCTATAATTATTGGAGTATAGTGAAATGTAAAAGATGAAAGCGTGAACCAAAGCTTTTATCCCAAGCATTATATTGAACGCCTATAGAACATTTATCACTATGAGTAAAATCTCCGCACTTACAGCTCTCATTGCAGTACATGCCTTAGACACCAAAATGTAATCAATGTGTATTAAATGGCTCTAAATGTAATATAGCAAGTATTTCATCTACTTATTTCAATTTAAATCAAAACATTACAAATATAAACATATTACGTGACGATTAGTCTCGTTCAAGACGGGTGATTTAGTGGAAAAAGTAGCTGTTAGACGGTTTAAAATTGATAAACAAATGGAGCCATATTTTAGTAAAATATAAACAGATCTAATTACAGTTATTAGGTCTGTGCATATAATTATGGATCTTTGTCTCATACTAATTTAATATTACATAATTTATTTTTAATACAAGTCCCTAGATCATGTATTTTGAAGAACATGTGTTGTGGTTTAATCTCAGCCATACTAGTAGGCCGAGACCCTGTGGTGTGTACCAAGGTATTTAACAAGTACTTGTGATCGAAATTGAATAGGAAACGGCGCTAAACTAGTGCTCTAAAGCGATTCATCCCAGTATCAGTAGTGCGGATCTTGTTTACAGTTGTTATTAAAACTTCGAGATAATGGGACATTTACACTATTTCCGACATGAACTACTTACTCAGTTCGATATCGATCAAAAATCGTCTTCTGAATCATCATATGCATCTGCAGTATCATTGTCATCGCCAGTATCATCACCGTAAGGAGTATCATCGTCAACGTCGCTGCCATCATAATCTTCACCGAAACCAGTAAGAGGACCATATGATGCTAACAATGCATCGACGTGAACTATTACACCTCTTTTGTTTTTTGCAGTTCGTAGCCAATCGCGTATGGCTGGATCGATATCCAGTAATGCTCTTGCTATTTTGACAAAATCGCGAACAACATTTGACGACTTTGATGATGTTGCATATATCTTTCTTTGCAAAATATGAAACATAGTATCGTTCCTTTTGGTAACCATTTTGGTATCTGCACCGTTGTGTGTAAGTATTTGTGCTATCCGAACGTTCCCCTTTTCACAGGCGACGTGTAGCGGTGTTTTCCCAAACTTATCTTTAGCATTCACATTAACATGTGGACAGATAAGTTCTGCTATTTCAGTTTGACCTTTATGGATTGCTGCATGCAAAGGTGTGTACCCATGCTTGTGTGGCTTTTGCATGTTAGACGTAGGTAGAAGCTTTTTCGCAATGTTTTTCTGTCCCTTCATGATAGCGTAAAACAATGGTGTTTGTCCATAACAATCACTCGTATTTGGATCGGCGTTCATTTCTAACAGAGCATCTAAGAGAGCGTTGTTTTTCTTCCAGACAGCAATGTGGTAGATAGTCATTCCTTTAAGAACTGATTTCTTTCCATATGATGTTATTCTCAACGTTTCCTGTGTTTTGTCGTGCTGAAGGAGAAGGGAAACAGTTCCAACGTGTCCTCTTATTGCTGCACAGTGTATGGCATAATGACCTCTGTAGTCTTTGACGTAAACGGACGTTCCTTTTTGGAGAATCTGTTTTACTGCATTTTCGTCTCCTATATCTGAAGCGACGTGCAGAACTGTTCGCTTAAATTTCCCACCTTTGACATCCAACGGTGCACCTTTTTCTATGAGAAGCTTGCTTATGTCATGATGCTTATACACAATTGCTTTGTGTAACGCAGTCATGTTAGCAGAGTTCTGAACAGAAAGATCTACACCGTGGTCTACTAGACACTGGACGGCTGTCGTAAGTCCCTTTCTTGCAGCAACAATCAAGGGATAGTTTCCATTAATCGCGTTTCCTCTGTCGTTCACATTTGTTCCACGGTGTTGAAGCAATAATGATAGTAATGTTGTGTTGTCCTTGTGCGCCGCGATATAAATTGTATCTCCAGAAACCTTTGCACCATGACGTAATAACAACTGTTCTAACTGGATGTTTTCTGCATTAGTAGCGAGCAGAAGTGACATGTACAGATCGCTATTTTCC
Organism: Cyrtodaria siliqua; assembly: GCA_037043455.1. Lineage (NCBI taxonomy): Eukaryota > Metazoa > Mollusca > Bivalvia > Adapedonta > Hiatellidae > Cyrtodaria > Cyrtodaria siliqua. The sequence goes on from JAWPHD010001950.1 coordinate 22,453, forward strand.
TTGTCCAGTATTTCTCTTTCGATAACTTCTATCGCAAACGTATTGGCCTCGATAAAGACGGAATATGCTGCAAGACACATGTCAAGTTTTTCCACTTTGATCCCGTAATTATAGAAAAATCCTGACATACTCATCACAGGCTTTGTGAAAATGTCCTCATAGTCTTCGTTTGTGGCTACAAAATCTATGAACGTTTTAACAAACGAGCCATTTCTAAATACCGGATGCATTAGTATACCTATATCTAGTTCGTATTTAGGCACAACTTGATTTGGACAAACGCCTCTCCTTTCCATCTGTGAAAAATCGTAATCAATTCTGTTTTGGTACTTGTTACAGTCCTTCCGGAGTAGCAACTTGACAATCTTTTCATCTAGGAGTGGATACTGATGTTGTTCGACGAAGATCGTGTAAGCTTGCGGACGTGATTTTTCTATCGTTATATATTCCAGCATGAAATCACGTGTACAGAACTCAATAGTAGCATCTAGGTAATTCTGACTAACGACAATACCCACCATGTCTCCAATGACATTATGACTGAACGAATACTCTCCAGTTGTTTCATTGAATGTTATAAATCCTCTATTATGGTACTTGAGAGATTTTTGAAGTAACTTAACCAAATTCGGTTTTAGCTCAAATCCGAAACTCTTCGCAATATTTTGAACATTTTCAGATGGGCCTTTTAGATCCAAATCTTTAATCGACAAACGTCCATCATTCGCCCAAACTGTAATAAGAGCTAAAAATTTCTCTTCGTTTTCTTCACTGTGGTAGAGATCTTCCAAACACTGTTTGAAAAATGCATTTGGTTTTCTGAAAAACTCAGATCCTCTATTATAAAGTGCATTGCTTTTAACAAACATGTCTGCACACTCTGGGAACCCAAAATGGAAGTCAACATTTACCGAATGGCCAAAAAAGGAAGATGCCTGTGTTACACATGCAGCTATCTGCTCCGACATCATATGCCTTCTATGCATACCTACTTTGTTTGATAACATCAGCATCTTTTCCTCTTGAGAGAGGTCCTTTGAGGAGAGGTGGAACGTGTTTCCATCCGCAAAGAGAGGTACGCTTCCAAGTTTTTGCTTTGTTTCTTCCATGATATACTGTCTCGTAGTGATCAAAACTTTTAGGATTTTCTCGCTAGCTGCTGTTTGTATTTCTGGCAGGCACCTCTTCCACCCTTCAAGTAACTGCCGATCAAAGGCACGTTCACCAAACATATCGTCGATGATCACTGTGTCAAAAAGTCTTAGTTTCAGATCCACGTGAGTCCAGTCGGAGGGCGTACGCAAATTCAGGCACCTATCCATATCAGACATGTCCAAAGCTAAACGTGCAGCCATGGTAGACTTTCCTTCGCCTGGATGACCCGTCAAAACAATCACATTCTTCTCCTTCAAAACTTTCTTTGCCTTCTCGTATGAAGATGTTTTCACGTAATTTTCTCCAACGTCATAATCATGGAAGAACAGTGGTGCTTTAGCTGTATTAAAAATACAAAGGTAAATAATATCCAGTATTCCATCAGCTCAGTAAACAAAAAGAAATTATGTTTAAGGACAAGTTCTTGGAACAAATATTTGGTTTTTATTTAAATTTTATTTTAACAAAAAGAATTGCACTTTAAAATGCCCGAAAAAAAAATGTATTGTGAAAAAGGTTAGTGGCTTTACCGTTTTGTTTTTTATTTTACTTGAGTAATTTTTGTTCAGATTCATGGACATGCTATATTATAGTGATTATTTTAACTACATACGTATATATTCATGATAGTAAACTAATATGACAATGAATATAGGCAATGACAATCACCAAACTATGTTAACATTTTATATGACAGATTGTTGTCATATGCATTTGTCTAACTCTTGAACACATTGTTTACCTTGCTGTTTGTATAAAGCCTTATTTATTTAAAATGATACGACCTACCCTAAGTAATAACATTATCTGAGTGCACAATGAGAAATGACAACTATATATATATATTTGATTTCAGTTTTATATTATCACTTAGATTTATTTTCAACATAAAATTCAAGGAATAAACAAAAATTAATTTTACCAAAAGAAACCGTTAAATATCATGTACACAACACTACCATACTTGTTTTATAATTAATGAAATGCATTTATAATGTAAAATATTTTCTTACATTTTAAACTCTTTAACTCCGCAGATAGTACATCTAGATTTCTGTCCTTCAGTGCATCTATTCTATCTTTCATGTCGTGCAGATCAGGTATCTTTGAAGCTAGTCGGAGTAAGATCTTAAAGATACGAACAATTTCGGTAATAAAAGACATTATAACGGTTATACATTTATATTACAAATAAGTAGAATGTCTACAATTAATATGCAGGGTATTTTGAATCAATAATAATCATTGCAGGAATTGTAGGTTATATGCTTAACTTGAAGTGTATACAAGTCTAACAATGCATTTACAAATGCATTTGGTCATGTGGATATGTCTTTACTTTGGAATTGATCTTTTCTTCATGTATTGTCTTAGGAGATGCATTATAATCAATTAAACATCAAACGTGCTAATGTTTACTAATACGATGCAGTTTGATCTTCAAACTCTTCAATTATCGGTAGAATAGATGCACAACACTCGCAAAGACGACTATTTTGACGCTTTCCAGAATCATTACCATTTCAACCTTTGCCCAGTGGCGCTTGAAATCAGCATATTCTAAAGCAGGGTTTGTCTCGTGGAATATCTGTAAAAAAGATAATAACTTGAATGTTATCAAATAAAGTGTTGTTTTTTTTATATTCAATCAAAATTACCTATTATGTAAGTTAAAACGTCTGTGGTCTTATCTCCAAATATGCTAAAAAAAACACGCAATATGTTTGATATATACTATACATACTTGTACATAATACATGTGCGTTAAGGCATGTATTAAATACTGTCATTCATAAACATAAGGTATTATTTTGTTAAATATTCTTACTATAAGACATCGCATATGCCTAAAGTAAATACCTCATGTTTCATGTTTCTTACTTTTGTAAATGTTAACCTTTTCGGAGAAATTATTTTTAACTCAACATAGATACCTCATTTCTTATGTTTCTTATTCTTGCAATATCTGCCTCTTCAGAAACATCGCTGTTTGAAGGTTTCTTCCAGGCTTTAGCCCTGTCGTCGAGGCCACATATAGTCCGTAGTAAAACAACCAGCAGCGATATGTCAAATGTCGTCGAAGTTGGTGGTGGTTTTCCCTTGGGAGGATATAACTTCAAGTACTGAGCAGGTGCTATGTGTTCCTTTCGTATAGGTTCTATCTTTTTAATTTTTACTCTGTTTTCGTTCAGGTCAGTGGCCAAATTTGCTGGTGGAAATGATTTGTCAAACCTCTTTCTAAGTACAAGTGTCCCTAATTCCGATATCAGCAGTTGAAGCCGGAGGTAGTAGGACTGTTTCAGGTAAGGTTCATCCAAAGGTTCATTAGCTTCGGCCATCGCCGATCTAGACAAAGTAAATATATCGACAGAAGGTCAATGTTCATAAAAGTGATAAGCATCATTAGCTAAATATCTCTTATGATATTAACGAATTGTCCTTAAAGATGACGGACAGTTGAAAGAAGGTAAACAAAAACACCTATACACCATAACTGTACTGAAAAAGAGCATGGTTGAATTTAAGTTATCCTCATATAAGTATATTTATATATAAAATATGAGAGCACGGTCAATCAGATTGTAATCAGAACTGAATATACGTTCATATATTTTTTCTTATTTACACCTTACTAAAATATAAATCAGCCCTATAAAAGTAATCACATGATCACATTTAGTTCAGCATCACAACTCAATGTTACAATCCAAATATAAAAAAGCGTAGCATTAACAGTTCAAACAATGTGTTGTGACAGTTATGCCTTTCCTTTTTGTTACAATATACAATAAAAATCGACGGGGCGGGGCAAGCTAGTAGTGACAACAGGGTATTGATGACTTAAAGGAATATTTTAGCATTAGTAAGCCTATATTAGGAAATTTAAGGTAGAAATTAATTATTTATATTTCTTTCCTCAAATATTTCCGCCCCGTGTGGTTGCCGGGGGCCCCGTTTGGTCACGGGGCAAAGAATAGGGCCACTACAGATCCCTTTGGAGGGGTAGGCAGAGGGGTAGAATCCCCCCAAATTCATGTTCATTTTATCATTTTTTGTTCATGTTCATTAAAGGTCTTCATCATGATCCCTGCATTGTTTCAGGTGCCATCTCGCTCGCATCAAAAGAGCAGTGGCAGAAAAACAATAACGTGGCTCCAGCGTAAATGGAGTTTCTACGATAGAATTTGCAGCAACTCTGCAGTTCAGGGTGAGAAGGTTCTAGGCCCATTTTCCATATTTTATCTCGATGTACATGGAAGATGAGCCTGGCATGTTCATGCCTTTTAGGCGCCATATAACCTTTTCATGTGTTGGTGCGCCTTAAAACCCCAATTCAATTCAATTCAATTCAAATATTTCCATGTAAGCTATATCAACATCATGGGTGGGGTCATTTATTATCACAAGGTCGATGTGGGTACACAGTTATTTTTTAGTCCATAACTGTATGCTTCATGCATACTATCTAATCTTCAGTTATTTCAGTTCCACTGTCGACAGTGCGAGAAATCAATAATGTAATCAAAATATGTTCAATGGTCCTTGAGAAAAAGATTTATTTATAGTTTTTCCGACATGAGACGGTTGTAGCAGGGTCAATCCTCACCCGGGGTCTCATTTAAACAAAGCTGATATAGTCATGGATATACAGACCATGCAAATTACACACCAGGCAAATTACATACTTTTGTCCTCGGGAAGACTTGTCTTCACTGTTTTCTATGTTGCACAATGTACAAACATGGGACTCCCGCGGCTGGTCCGTCTTTCACCAAGGATAATTCATTCAATAAAGGTTGATGGTGTAGAATATATATATTACTTCTGAAAACTGAATGTGAAAACTATGCACAGTGGTTTGGCTATTATGTACCCATGCAAAAAATGTTTGCAATATAAAGTTTTCATATGGAATATGTATGGCCGACATGCGAAGTCATCTCCAGTAATCACTTGTATGAGCTATGCCGTAAAGTGGAATTAAGTTGTTTCCCTTAGTGGCACTAATCAAACATACATTCACGTGTTCACCCGTTGCGTTACTTGCTTTGCCGCATCGTGTGTGAAATTCATAAGTATTACTGAAAATTATCTGATATCAAAAACGGAAAACACATTGAAAAACGTGTTAATAAGTCCCTAATTTATTAAACTCTAACTGGTTTGTAAATAGATGATTAATGCGGTTTCTTTAATTGAGAAGAAAACCAAACATATGATTGTATCGATCAATTAATATACATTTTCCTTTCTTATCCTCTGCTGCGTAAATTATCAACAGTAGATCAATAGAAAACAAGAGCTGTCGGAGAACAGCGCAGCTCGACTATTCGATTTTTCAGTGAATAATAAATATATATCTAGTATATACCATCTGTTTAAGAGGCTATGTAAGAATTGACCAAAACAACACAGAAATATGTAAAAAAGAAAATACAAAAAAATGAGTTTCCGAGTGTGTGTGTGGGGGTGGGGGTGGGGGTGGGGGTGGGGGCGGCAACATATATCTGTAAGAAGCCATGTGTAAGAATTGACCAAAACAACACAGAAATATGTAAAAATAATAAAGGGGGTTGGGGGATGGGGTGGGGGAGAGGCGGGGGGGTGGGAGAGGCAGGGTGTGTGAGGGGGAGGGCAAAATATGTAAGAACTGAGAAAACACAGAAATATGTAAAAACAAAATTATTTTCGAATGGGGTGGAGGGGTGGAAGTGGGAATAAATATATATGTGTAAGAAGCTGTGTAAGAATTAACTAAAACCACACAGAAAAAAAAAAAATATATAGAGAGATAGTTTCAAGTGAGGGGGCAGGTGCTGGGTGAGAGGCGGGGGGGGGGGGAGGGGGCAACATATATGTGTAAGAATTGACTAAAACAAAACAGAAATATGTAAAAAAAAAATCGAGTTTCAAGTGAGGGGGCGGGGGGGGGGTGGGGGGAGAGGCAGGGGGTGGGGATTGCGGGGAGGGCAATATGTGTAGGAAGCAACACAGAAATATGTAAAAAAAATGAGTTTTGAGTGAGGGGGAGGGAGAGGGGGGGATAGGGAGGGTGTAAGAAGCTGTGTAAGAATTGATTAAAGCAACACAGAAATATGTAAAAAAAAAAAGAAGAGTTTTGAGTGGGTGGGGGGAGAGGCGGTGGGATGGGTAAGGGGCAATACATATATATGTGTAAGTAGCTGTGTAAGAATTGACTAAAACAACACTGAAATATGTAAAAAAAAAAAAGTAGGTGGGGGAGGGGGTGGAGGGAGTGGGGGCAGGGGGTGGAGTAGGGAGCCCATGCCCCAATATCGGTAAAGTATGAATAAGATGCATAATGCTATAAGAAATCCCAAACCAAAATTATAGATATATACATGCTTAAATGTAAACCTAGATCTGCCATTATTGCACATTTTATGGGCCATCACAATTTGGGTTCCACGGGAGCCCAGAATTTGCAGAAGACAAAATTACTTACCCAACCCTTTATAACATACTATAAGGAAACCAATTTCCAAATTTAGTTCAGCTAGGACAAGAAATGTAAGAGAAATAGACCTGTAAACACAGTTTACACGCAAAATTTGATGTGAAATGGGACGCATTTAATGGGCTATCATAATTTGGGTTCTATGGGAGCCCAGGGGTTACAGGAACCAAAATTACTTAAGCAGCCCTTAAGATAATGCTATAAGGAAGCTAATGGCCAAATTTGGTTTTGCTAGGTTAAGAAATGTAAGAGATATAGACTTGTAAACACAGCTTACACGCAAACCTTGAATAGGGATGCCGGCGCCGACGCCAACTCCAAAGCCAACGCCGACGCCGACGCCGACGCCGGGGTGATTACATAAGCTCTCTTATTCTTCGAATAGTCGAGCTAAAAAGGCGAATTATATTTGAACAGTTTGGATTTGAATACATTTTGTCTGTATATTTCTATTGTTCGTTTTGTTCGCTACTTTCAAAAAGAAAAAGAAAGAAATAATAAAAATAAAAATGAAAGAATGAAGAAAAGAAATCTATTATGACATTATAAATGACACCAATTACAATATAATAGTATCTCAACTTCCGTTAAAACCTGTTCTATATTCCCGTCTGCAGAGTTAAATTTGTTTTTATTACTTTCTGAAATGAAATTAATTTCCAAAACTTGAAAACATATAATACATACACTGATGTAAAGTATATTTTACGCAAAATGACAAACTAGCTTATAAAATATTGGCAAAACATCAGAAATTGTTAAAATCAAGCACGAAAATGCATTTTCGATTTTAATCAATGTTCTACATGGGACATATTTTATATATGGCAAGAGTTTCAAACGCAAATGGAAGCAACTACATGTATATAATTTGAAAAGTATTATATCTATGAAAAGACAATATGTTAAACAGTTTGAATGTAGTTATAAAAACATATTATTTCCTGTAAAATGTGTCGTTGATGCAATTAAGTAAAATTTTCCCTATACGATTTTAACCTGATCCCCCAAGGCTGTGGCCAATATGCTATCGACCCAGTAGTTATGGGGAAGGGGCCTTTTGGCCTAAATTGGTGAACAATCCATGAATGGGGAATGAAAATGGTTAAAACTGCATGATTTTAAAAGAAATTTGGGCGAGGAAGAGGCCTTATACAGGCCGCTGCAAAGGAGGGTAAAAAGGCCCTGTATATATAATTAATTGACCCCGGACTGTGGCCATTTTTCTTGCATATGATGCGTCATACAAAATATAATTGTCACTGGCTCTTGAATTTCGGAAAATTTATTTATTTTTCACAATTTTTTCTTTTTATAACGTTAATTATATCCCATACAGATTCGGGATTGCATGCATCTCTGTATATAATTATTAAATCCTTGGAATAGGCCCATTTCACCCCATGACTATTTTAACCATATATTCCACGTCAGTAGAATGCTACATGAAATATGTGACCGCTAGTTTGGCCGAACAGTTTCCGAGAGATTTTGTATGTTATGTAAATATAATCATTTGACCCTGCTGGTAGAACGATTGTATTGACTATAAATAAATGCGTTATGCAACAAAATATAAATAATGTTATTGGCTTAAACAATTTGGAAGCATATGTTTTATCCATCATTGTAAAAATCATTGTACCCCAGCTATAGTGGTCAATTGTGGCCATAAATACTATATATATATGCAAACATGAAGATGTTGCGTGTCAATAAAAATGCCGTTTCACAATGCTGTAGCATAAGCAGTCTCTGAGAATATAATATATATATAGGGAGACAATATTTGCGACCTACCAAGGACAGGCAACCTTCGGACGAACTACGGCAAGGCGCCTGACTATGATGAGAGACACAGAAATCCAACGTATGCATTCACTTCCTATAAAGGATAACTGCAGCACACGCTGATCTACTGTATCTCTACATCATAACACACTCGCCTGGAGGTACTATTAACATATACACGCATACACGCATACAGACACACACACACACACACACACACACACACACACGTACATACAATTATAGCTTATATGAGTGGGATCACATTTAAGCATCCAACCACAAACAGCTATATTGAGACTGTGAGAAAGGTGACATATCTTGGTGATACTGTCAATTCAGTAAATATATATTAAAGGGAGATAATTTGAACTCACTACGGCAACTTTCGAAAATTGGTATCTCGTAAGATATATATATATATCTATATAAAACATATATTGTATAATAATAAAAGATTTTGAAAGATGGAACAACGACCCCTATTTATACCATATCAGTGTTCAAGATTGTAGATTTAATAGTATGTACATTACAACAAGGAGGACGTTTTTCATGATCGGGTCAATGGGACCTTAATATTTGACATAGTAACCCCATAATTAACAAGTACTTGTTTTACGTGGGAAATATTTCTGTAAAGTTTCAAGATTGAAGGTCTTAACGTTTACAAAATAAAGTGGGAAAAGTATTCCCACAAAATTGGATCGTTGTCAGGTCATGGTTATGGTTACCCGGTAACCTACTGAAACCAAAAGCATTAAGATTTCTTCTCTTTTTAAGGACAAACTGCGTAAACTGGGGTCACCGCCCTCTGGCTCAAATATAAAGTTTAAAGCATACTCAACATATAGTTATTGTGATTTAGTATATTCTTCCTAAACCAGTAATGAGAAATTTAGGATACTCGGTATGAATTGTTTCATTGTTCGTCGTTATTCTACCATAAGTTATAACACGTTATATATGCAATATATGCAACGTTGAATAATATGTAAAACTATAATATGTAAAACGAATTTACTTTGAACAACTGAGTCTATTGAAATAATTATTAATTCATGCAAATAAGTAGAATAACTAACTGGGCGTTGCGAGTTTACAAAAAAGATTGCCGTTTGTCCCTTTAAATACACGTCTTAAACTGACTTTTCGAATGCAGCAAATACCGCGTTGTAAAATGACGATACACAATCATACAATGTTTGCGAACAAGTAACACGTTTTAACAATAATAAGGTCACTACTTTCTTTTTCAATTCTGACTTAATAACACTTCATTTAAAGTGTTAAATACGGTATTTATTATGCAAAACAGTATAAAAATCAAGTGTGGCTCACGCACGGTCGAACACCGATTGTTACACTGGTTTAAAATAATTAAAAAAATAGCCTATATCTTTTTCACCAAAAATTCCGAATAAGCTACTTTCGTTTTCAAATCAGCTACATTTATCTGCAGGTTTACTTACTTGATTTTACATCAAACACAGTGTATTTAATTCGTAAGATTGAGTCAGTCCCTGGTTATCTGGTCGTCTATAGAGTACGCATTTCTACCCTAAAACTAATGATTATTAAAATATTGACAAGTTAAGTGACACTCGACTAGAAACGATTCAAAATGGCGAAGTATTACTAATACCTGCTTGCTAAGGTGTCAGTGAACAGTTTCGGAACATACCGAATGAATGTAATTATAATCTGAAGTTACTTTGATGTTTCACCACAGCTTCACGACAGTTAGAATGCTGAAATATATTAGCATATATTACATAATTATATAATTTTTGTTGAATATAAGCAGATGTATAACTAATAACGTATACCATTATAAAATCAATATAATTGCTTACATTATCTATACACATAAAACAAAATGCATAGGTCATAAGTTTTTGTTTACATGCATGCGCAAAAATCAACATAAATCATATTCATGTTCAAATAAATACTGTGAGATGGAATAAATTATTACAATATATATATATATACCAATATTTTGATATCATTTTCAACATGATAGTTATGCATTATACATTATAATACAGTATGAATATAGTTTACATTAAAAGATAAATCAACGTTCTGAAAGTACTGATATAGGACAACATAATGCATGTTGAAGAGCTGCTTATGTAAAATTCAAGCAACAACAACAACAACAACAACAAAAGAAACTCCCGAATTTCTTACATACCCAAGGTGTCCGAAATCAGTAATTTAAGCTGCCGGGTACGTAGCGAACAATTGGCACAGTTGTAAATTTATATTTGTAAATGCACTCACGGGCCTGGTAAATATGTGTGCTTTCTTACAGAGATTGTTGTCCTATCTTACAGCGTTTCGTGTCAATTCGAAGGATACTCTTTCAAATTTAAAATTGTAATAATATTTCACAATGCGGTGAAATCCTGAAAAATAAAATTTACTGGCATGTCCACACAAGACGTTGCAAAAGATGTTGAGGCCTCTAGCCTTGTTGTTAGAAGACTGAAGACTCGTTTTCAGCGAACGGGAAGTATCGACGACCCGCCATGTAGTGGACATGGATCCACGTGTCACAATTCGTGCCAAAGACCGCTATTATCATCCATACCCATCTGCAGGATCGGATTTTGACAGCGACTACAACAGCAGCTAACGCATCTGGTGCACATAACAATCATATAACAATCAAATCAGCGATCAGACTGTGTGAAATCTCTGGACCAGACATCAGTGGAACTAATGCCTATATTACAATGTTTCAGTTGGAAAACATCCCCAGACATATATATGCCCGTGATATAATTTGTTTTCTATGGGCTAATAACTTTCCTTGTATGCATGATGGTTCCTCTGAAAGCCCAGATCTGAATTCCATTGAACATTTGTGGGCTAATCTGGATCAATGTATAAGACGTCGCCAAAATCCGCAGTCAAATGAACATGGTCTTCAACAAGCGTTGCTACATTTCTCACTTGTTTGTGTTTGTTGCTTACAAGGGATTCCCTTTTCATTATTTATTGACATTCACACTAGCGTTTATTCAGTGCTGTGTGGTGGCTGTAGAATGTCGCACCGACTACAAATCAGTAGTGTTATTACTTACTGGTTCTGTGGGATCATAAAATTCAATCTTTGTGACTTTAAAGTCGAATACCTCTGAGTGTGAGAGGTGTTGCACCGTATATTTAAGGAATGAAATGCACTCTTTTGGTTTTCATTGGGGTATGAAAAATATTTGGGTGGTTTAAAGTGTGAATAAAAACCAAAAGAGTGCATTTCATTCCATATATTTACATAAATATTCACCTTTAAAATGGCGTTGATTTCTTCTCTATATTCGCCAGATTTACTATTTATTTCGAAAAAAATAGATTATTATACAGGGATTTTTATGGAGTAAAATGTAACAGCCGTTACGATCGGCAACATTTTAGACACACCCCTCATGCGCAATATTCTATTAAGTTAAGCTCCGGTATTCATTGGAAAATTAAATGCAGCGTGTCAAATAAGATTGATCGTAGCGAATGCAATAGCGATGTAAATATTACGTCTTATGAACAGACTCAATAAAACGAGTCTGCTATTTTTCAATTTTGTTTATGTTTGTTGCTTCCAGTGTATTCTCTATTAAGTATTTATTGTCTGAGTCGAACAACTGTCCGCAGGCAGTCATCAACATCCTAATCAATTCCATGCGCCAAAATCGTAACGCGGTCATCCATGCGTGGGGTGGTCAAACCCTATTTTAAAATATGATTTTTGATATTGAGCTTTCTTTTCGTTCTATTCCAGATGAATTTTGATCATTTCATGAAAGGGGCATAAAGGATCTTAATATTAGTATAGACAACTTTCCTAGGTTGTATGACATTTTTTAAAATATCCTCAATCACACTTATCGGTATTTTCTATTTTCATTCATTATATTGTGTCGACCCTCGTGGCCACTTGTCAGGATGGCAGCCGACAAAACATAGCATAATGGACAATGAATGGATTAAACTTATTTACTCGAATAACCTTATAAGTGAGAGACTAATGAAGGGTGAAGAAAAACTATAGCAATGTAACATTTTGTACTTTTAATATGTTTATATGACAGCACAAATCACAATAATGAACGCCTCGTTTTCTGTACCGCTCGTATCGTCTTTTCCAACCGTGGGCTCAGCTAAATCGAACCAGGGCTCCATTTTATCGAGCCTCGCACGTGGTACTGTCAACGTCTTCGAGTATCGGTTCGTGGTCATCATAGCACTGGGTCTCAAGGACACACATGGAGACAACTTGTCTATATGTGTGCTATAATTTAGCAATTATCAACTCGCCAAACATATCACATTATTATTAACGTGAAACATGGGGATAGACAGCATAACTCTCAGAAACTCGCAAATTGATTCCCTTATAATTATTTAGATGTTAAATTCATATAATATGAGTATACACTGCAGGGTATTGATCAACAGACCAGCACTAATTGGTAATGCAATCTCGCAATCACTACATTCAATTATTTTAAATATATTAATTGCTTTTGGGAGTATAGGCAGAGCCTACACAAAACCCTTAAATTCCTTATTATTGAATCATGTAAAAGGGAGCATGAGCAGAACTGCATGCAAATCCGTAAGCCTACACTTAATGCTTAGTAGATGGAAAACAGAGCAGAACTCTGCATATCCCAAAACCTTAAAGTCTCATCTTTATTTATTTGATTGAAAAGGGAAAGTGAAAGCAGAACTTTCGTATAACCCATAATCCTTAATCCATTAAATTAAATTATGCAAGATTGGTGCATAGTAGCCAGCATTATTAGCTCACGTTCCCTTAATGGTACTTTTTTTATAAGGAAAAGTGAACAAATAAACCCAACAAAACCATAACTAAACTTTATGTTTCTTCATCATTTCAGGACGCTGGACATGTGAAGCTGTACGAGGACCGGCTGTATAAACGTTTGATTCGGACAACCAGTCTAAAAATAGTAAGACATCGTCGCGCTCTGACCTAGAACGCTGGGTGCTGTTATAGTCTGTTTCTACAAACGGCACCAAATCTACCGGACGGTGGACTGAAAAATGACTTTGAACAGCAAAAGAAAGTGAACTTACAAACTAACGATGGATAAACTCGATACACTTTAGCAACTTAGCTGTTTAACCAAACATCGGCTTCCATCCTTACGTTTCACTCGTACTGTTCACTTGGAAATCACTTGTAATAGTACAGCTCCTTCGTGCAAAATATTGAATGAATAGTGCACTTTGGGTTAAAAGCATGAAACTTGGCACAGTAATAGATGACATTATATCAAACAGTTTTGGCTATAGGACCAAGCCAAAAAAATCGAATATGGCCGCCAAATTCAAAATGGCCGCCAAAAGTCCTGAAATTTCACCTACTGTCTTTAGAGATATATAATAACACTAAAAATCAATAAATATTGTCCAATTTAATTTAAACATCTTCACTATAATAGTAAAATTCAATAATTATACACTTGATGCTCAAAATGTAAGTTTGATAATTAAACAAATAAAACATTGTGATAAAAAATATAATTTTCCAAGATAAAACCATATGTTTACCAATAATATATTTAAATGTATGGTATAATAAACATATGGTATAATAAGAAAGAAAATTTAAAACTCAACATTTTGTTAAATTATATTCAAGCAGGTTTAAAGTTAAAATGATGCTCGATTATTAAATCGAGCTGACAATTTTACGCAGTATTTCACGCCGAACATAAGCTAAACAACAGAAGTAAACCAGCAGATAACGTCGGTGGCCATGATACGCCATTCTATGGTGAAGTCCACATTGCTGTGATGTTTGGAGGGCTACATATTGAACTAGCAGCTATGAAAACACTAGGTGCCTGGTTGTAGGGCAGTGGTTGGACCTTTGCCATAACACAAGGCAATGTTGCCACATCTGGCAAAGCAGATTCGTTCCTTAAAGCCAGTCATATATCACGAACAAGACATTCACACCAGGTCACTGCAAACAGCTTGTACATTTTGATGACAAAGGCATATGAGGCCTACACGTGTTCTATGGGTGACCAGTTTGTAACCTTTAAAGAATGGCAAGAGGAAAGAAAAAGGAAAAGTTCTCAGTTCAAGTATTACTTTGCAATTTGAATTGCTAGTATTTGTGTTCGTTAGATCCTTAAGAGAAGGGAATTTCAAGCTGTATATTTACTCACTAACCAGACTTATATCTTGTTTTGTTTGCATTAGATTATATCAATTATGCTAGATGGTAACCAGTGCATCTGCGGGACATGAATTGTGTGACAGAAAAGCACCCAGCTGTAGTCAAAGAGTTTAACAAAGGCAATTTTGTGATTCAGAAAACCCAGCAGGCATTTTCATCAATTGTAATTGACCATGCCCATGAGCATAACAACAAATGTGTCAAAGATGATGGGGGAGCAGTGGGCCTAACAGAAAATACTACACAGTTGCTTCGGTGGATGGTTTCATGACCAGAAGTGTCAAGGGTTATAAGCGAATTTGAATTGTCACAGGATCCTATTAAGAATACTCAATGTAAGGAACCAAATAAACATCATCACGAACATCAGAAAGGATTTCAATCTACCTTGGCAAATCAAGTTAAATGTGACTGTCTATGTGGAGTTGTGGAGGAAATGGGAAATCATTTTAAGGAGTACAGTAGTGATCTGCTAGTATTAGAGACTAGAGATATTGTAGATGAGTATGTAGCTGCCACAGCTCGTAACATAGAAAGAGTAGGAGAAGAGAAGTTCGCCATGTATGTGCAGGAACGGCTTAAAGAGAGAACTGTTTCGTTATGTGACCCAATAAAGAAGAACACGTTTTCTTTGTTTAGTTGTCCAGTGAGTCAACAAAAAATAACAAATGAAAGGGAGGCAATCAATTCGCTAAAGAAGAACTGTTCATTATTTTCCCAACTCTATGTTTCCTGTCAAGTTCGTGATGTTGACATTGATGACATTTTTCGCCATGAAAACCAAAGCTACCAAAGCTACCCCACATCTCTCTCTGGCTTTGGTAAGTTGTGATCTGGAACAAAATCAGATTTGGTAACATGTCTGCAGAACGGCAGCTATAGTTAACATGTTAAAACCTGGAGCAGCCAATACATTTGCAGATTACTCCAAGCATGTATGCACTCCCTTCATCAAAAGACAAATACAAAATACAAGCAGAGTAGATATTGTCTGGGATCAGTATATCAAGGATAGCCGGCAATGACACGCAGTAAACGTGGTAACGGTGTACGTAGAAGAGTGAAGTCATATTCAAATGTACCTGCAAATTGGAAATCATTCCTTCGAGTTGATGAAAATAAGGTCGAACTATTTAGCTACCTAGCTACTGAATCTGTGGCAACTGAAATTATTGATAAACAAATAGTGTCAACCAAGGACAAAGATGTAATCTGAAATCCACCGAGAGAAGATGTAAGTGATCTTTCGCCATGTACGCATGAAGCGGCAGATACTAGGTTACTGTTGCATGTGAAAGACTGTGGTAAAAAAAACTACAAACGAGTGATGATCAGAACTGTTGATACTGATGTACTTGAGTTTTCAATTGCTCTCTTCAGTGAGCTTTGTGTTAATGAATTGTGGATTACATTTGGCTCTGGGAAGCATTTTCGTTTCATATCTGCACATGACATATCCGAATCCCTGGGTCCAGAAAAGTCGAAAGCATTGTCAGGTATGCATGCTTTTACAGGCTGTGACCAAACTTCCTTTTTCAGTGGTAAAGGAATCAAGTCTGCATGGGCAGTAAGCAGCATTTATCCGGATGTCATTGAAGGTTTTCATGTATTGGGCTGTACTCTTTCTTTGCAAGAGTTGGAAGAGAAGATGCCGATTCTGGAATGCTTTGTAGTTTTTTTGTACGACAGGACAAGCACGCGTGAAACATCAGATGAGGTACGAAAAGATCTCTTCTCAAACAAAGGAAGGTCAATCGATTTAATACCACCAACATTAGCTGCTTTACTTCAACACACTAAGGGAGTAGCATACTAAGCTGGGTATTGTAGGGGGTCAGTCCTTATAAGCAGTGGATGCAACTTCAGAACTTGAACCTTGACTTCTTGAAGATCTAACTGAGCTTGCGTGGTTTCCTCTCGATATGTTGTGGCAGAAGATCTTGAATAGCCCGCTTCCAACGCTTATATATGGGCGTTATCGGAATTTGTCGGAGAACAGTGGAGTTTGCAGGATTTCATGACGTAACAAAAAGCTGTTACATTTTACTCCCCACAGAGTGTAATGACGCTTAGTATGCTAAAAATGAAAAAGGACTCCGCCGATATACTATAAATCAAACATTTGGCATTGCTATGCTAATATTAATTGACCATATTGTTGTCAAATAAAAATTAAAACATTTAAGTAATAATTTTATATCTTTACCCCGTAATCCCAACTGATGGAATAGCCTTTCCCCTCAATTTTCGTTTGAAACCTGAAATTCGACATGAAGTCCAAGATGCGCAGAAAATCTATATTTTATGTATTTATACGCAGGATATGCTATGAAACAAAATGAATTAGTGAAATAAGTATGCTTATTAATTGATCCGCGTAGGTTAGAACCGCTGTCAGTGGAAATATTCGCTAAACTTGATTGTGGAAACCTGCTCTGTTTCGCTGCCATGTGTAAACATTCACAAAGTGAAAGTAGCCATATTTTCGGACATCCGCCACTGGTTTCTGTTGATTATGCCCCGCACTTGTATACTCGCATTAGCCTGTATTTAGGACCTTACAACTTATTCGGTACGTGATTATTTGAAACAAAACATGTTTTCACTATCTCCTCAGGTTTCTACCAGCCAGTCCAAGTATGACTAATTATTATACCTCACGTTTACACTCCTGTATAAATTGCCCATACCCATAGCGTGAAGTAATTTTTACTGTTCACCGGTAAACAATGTTTACTGTTACACGATTGTGACGTCACGAGAAGTATAAAAATAGGTTTTGGGTTTTTCCAATAACGACAAGCTTCGGCAATTGGAAATCGGTGGACGCGTATTAAAATACAGTTGAAGTTAGACGCTTGGTTTACCAAACGACAATAAAAAAATGTGGCGAGTAGATTTGTTACTTTAAACTGGTATAAAAACATAAAATTAAAAAAAAAATGCGATTTTCCCCCCTCGTATATTTAAATTTTATGCAAAACATTTGTTCGGTATAATAAAATAAATATTGCATCCCAGTGAGGGTGACAGTGGATATTGTCAACTTCGGAAAAATAATGTCAACCTCGTCTTCGCCTCGGTTGACATTATTTTCCTCAGGTTGACAATATCCACTGTCACCGTCACTGGGATGCAATATTTATATATTGTTATCACATTTATATCCCTGACTCTATCCCCTGTTAACTGCTATATGTTACATACTTAGGAAATATGTGTTGGGCATATACCGCCGTATTTACAGAGGAAAAAAGATGTATAATGCTCAAATTTACAAAACAGATTAGGAAAACTTTGTTTTTTAAAATTAACAAAGTTGTATAATTGATCACGATTTTTAAAAAAAAAAGTATTTGAGGGATTAACCTCATTTCCTTGTCCGGTATGCAAGAAATTTCCATCTCACACTAGGCGAGATAAAATTCACGCGCGCCAACATCCCGTATGCAGGAAAACATGCAAAACGTCAATAGCTGGCGGCGTCAACGCACAACATAACTCTGATATGCAAGAAAAAGAATCTATCATGTGTATTCGGTTCAGATAGCCTCGGTTCCGATAAAAACATGTATACCTCGGGTTGGAATTCCCTATCTTCACCGGATACCCATGAAAGATTCTTATAATCTAGCCCCGGTAAAATGACGGATATCATTGTCCGGTATGCAAGAATATAAGAATCTTTCATGGGTATCTGGTGAAGATAGGGAATTCCAACACGAGGTATAAGTGTTTTTATCGGAACCGAGGCTCTGCCGAGTTTCCGATTAAAACACTTATACCGAGGGTTGGAATTCCCTATCTGAACCAAATATCCATGATAGATTCTTTTTCTTTCAAAGCCGCCACCTACTAACGTTTTGCATATTTTCCTGCATACCGGATGTTGGGGCGCGTGAATTTGATCTCGACCCTAGGGTGAGATGGAAATATCTAGCCCCGGTAAAATGACGGATACCCTTGTCCGGTATGCAAGAAATACATATACAACTCACATTATTTGTACACTATATAATTCATATCAACACTCTCGAAACTGTTTTTCTTTTTGATTCCTGTCTATTATCAATCGAATAAAGCACTTTATATATTAGATAGGTACTACAATACTCTTCTATTACATGTTAGGTGTTAGAGAGATACTAATGAGCCCATTCCCATATGATTCATTTCGTAAAAGTTTAAGCGTGAGTATTGCATTACGTGGTCCGAGTATTAACTTACATACCCCATCGAACCCCATCTCCAAGAAGCAAAAACGGGGTTGGCTGGGGTTTGAATAAAACCTTAATTTCGGCTTTAAAAGTTTGCTTAAAATTAAAACATTTAATAGGTAATTTCCAACAGGTTATTGCATTTGTTTCAGTAAATAAATGTTTTTTAACATGTTTTATTGTCAAAATATCCGTTATAAAATCCTGCTAATATAAGCTTTCCCATCGCTTAAGGTAATTAAGGCGGGACCACGTAATGGGTACCTTCCAATTGTATCAGTTCTGTTGATATTTGCGGTGGTTGGTACAAACGGTATTTTATAGGTCGCATATTTCCCTTCCCAACATAGGTTAATTTAAATCCAATTCAAGACTAAAACAAAGTATGAGAATAACTACTATTTTGCCCTATAACACAAAGTACTTTTTTTTTTTCGGCCATCTTTAAAAATAAACCATTTATTTTTCCCGTCATAGGTAGATGGGATCTGAGAATCATCCCACCTAGTACCGTACAATAATTAGCAGCTGTAATAGTGATATATCTATGAAACAAAGTATTCATATTACATGCCAGCCAAGTAAATATCCATACAAGAAAAAAACTAACAAGTTTCTCTATTTATCTAATCGAGATTTTTTCGTATTACATGCATAAGAAACAACAATAAAAACAAAATAAGAACCAACAAATGTTTTATGTCTCACTGTGATAAAATGATTTATATTTGGCTAGCGTATACCATAATAAACACACATTAACATATTCTGTTTCAATTAAATATCCAACCATTGCTATGATGGAGAAAGTTTTCTCTATTCACAATATGCTATGCATATTAAAGAATGGGGAATAATTCATGCTATATTCAGTCTATATTTAAAAAGCGGCTTGTTTCCCTTCTTATATACACACACATGCACACAATGACATATATACGAGTGTTATTGTCTGAAACAGTATTGTTTTCCATATATTGAAACATAAACCGCAGAGGGAGATAAGATGGCGGATGAAGATTTCCACCATGTGTCACTGCCACAAATATCAACAATTAAATGTGTACAGATCTTTTGGCAATAAAGAAGCGACGATAACGTAAACAATTGCTCGTTGTTTAAAACTCTAAAAATATTGCGGGAATAACGATTTGTCATCATTTAAATAATTGTCCCCATTCCCACATGATTCATTTCGTAAAAGGTTTAAGCGTGAGTATTGCATTACGTGGTCCGAGTATTAACTTTCCTACCCCATCCAACCCCATCTCCAAGAAGCAAAATAGGGGTTGGCTGGGGGTTGAATAAAACTTTAATTTCGGCTTTAAAAGTTTGCTTACAATTAAAACATTTAATAGGTAATTTCCAACAGGTTATTGCATTTGTTTCAGTAAAAAATGTTTTTAAACGTGTTTTATTGTCAAAATATCCGTTATAAAATCCTGCTAATATAAGCTTTCCCATCGCTTAATGTAATTAAGGCGGGACCACGTAATGGGTACCTTCCAATTGTATCAGTTCTGTTGATATTTTCGGTGGTTGGTACAAACGGTATTTATAGGTCGCATATTTCCCTTCACAACATAGGTTAATTTAAATCCAATTCAAAGACTAAAACAAAGTATGAGAATAACTACTATTTTGGCCTATAACACAAAGTACTTTTTTTTCGGCCATCTTTAAAAATAAACCATTTATTTTTCCCGTCATAGGTAGGTGGGATCTGAGAATCATCCCCCGTAGTACCGTACAGTAATTAGCAACTGTAATAGTGATATATCTATGAAACAAAGTATTCATAGTACATGCCAGCCAAGTAAATATCCATACAAGAAAAAAACTAACAAGTTTCTCTATTTATCTAATCGAGATATTTTCGTATTGCATGAATAAGAAACAAAAATAAAAAAATTAAATAAGAACCAACAAATGTTTTATGTCTCACTGTGATAAAATGATTTATATATGGCTAGCGTTTACCATAATAAACACACATTAACATATTCTGTTTCAATTAAATCCAACCAATGCTATGATGGAGAAAGTTTTCTCTATTCTTTGTGTTGCCACAATATGCTATGCATATTAAAGAATGGGGGATAATTCATGTATATTCAGTCTATATTTAAAAATCGGTTTGTTTCCCTTCTTATATACACACACATACACACACAATGACATATATAAGAGTGTTATTTTCTTTGAAAACAAAAAAAAAATGGGTGGATAAATAAAGACCCTTATTCTAATTATGTTCAATTAGATTAGTGTAAGTTTGCCATTTTTCATTAAATCTGTCAATGTAATTTGTTCTGAAAGCTATTACCTTTTCTGTGTTATATTGGTAAAGTACTGCGTTTTTATACATGGTACATGTAGTTAAAAACGGCGATCTCCCATCTATTCTACGAGCATAAATACATTTCTTGGCTACAAGAATAAGTAATATCTCCAAAATTTAAATATAATTGTATATATGTTTAATGTTAAATTATTAAGATGTTGGCATCCCTCTTTAAGCCAGTCGCAAACTATATTCCAGAAAGACTGCACATTTCTACAGTGCCAAAATAAATGGATTCCGTGTCTGCATTATAAAACGAACACCTGTCATTATTAATAATATTGATTTTAACAAGAAGTTATTAGTTGCTACAATACGATGTAATAGTATTGTCTGTAACCAAATAAGTGATGTGTCTTTGTTATGTTAAGAGGTAGTGAAGATATACATATCCATTCTAAATGTTCTTGATTCAATTTAAGTATTGCGTTTGGTTGTTCTTTTTCTATTCAGAGTTTTGTAAATATTTGTGCACCTCTTGTTATATTTCTTAATTCAATACAAGACTATGTTTTATCTTTTGTGATTTCTAAATGTGTGACTGTTGATTTTATTGCCCTTGTTACCCGTTCATATTCAATAAAGTTCGAAAAGTAGCCGTATTTTTCTTGAAACAATTCAAAAGACAGAAAGTCAACATTTTCATCTATAAACTCATTAACAAACATAATATTTCTATCTATATAACGTTTACTATATAAACAATTTCTTGCAGTCTTAATTGTATCATTGAGAAAAACTGTTTCCATCAATATTTCATTCCATGAATCTGGAGCAAGTTCTGTTTTTAGTTGGCTCAATGAAATATATACATCATTTCAAAATGGGTTATCTGTCTTGTCCAGGTTGTTGTCAATACAATTATGCCCAAATTTGACACAAAATACATAGCTCAAGTTACCATTAATAGCAACGTTTTAATATGAATACAATGTGAAATATGTCGTGTATATTGTAAAAGCCAGTGACACTCAAATGAATGTTTTAACCATTCATTGTTTTGTAGGCCACATATATTTTGTATGAATCATGTACAGGTTATTAAGATCATTTTTTTCAGATTAATATTAAACTCTACTGAAAAAAATAATTATACATGATATATAATTCGTATGTAACTATGGGATGACAAAGTTAATTTTACTATAAACTAGTTAGGTAAACACATGTATGCATCTTTCTCATACCAGTTTAAGTAATGTAGGTACCAGGATTTTGTTTTAGATTTGAAATTAAACAATATTTATATACATAGATTTTAGGCAAGTCATTTGTTTACAACTGACAACTGAGTTTAAATGGCTCTAACATGAATAAACATTCCAAACTCACCCTCCATTTACCTCAAAATAGAAATATACAGAATGGGCCTAGATCCTTCTCACCTGCAGAACTGCATAATTGCTATAAATTGTGATGAAAACTCTCCGCTTTTCTGCCACCACACAATATAGATATAAAAATCGAACAGGAAAAGCAGCAATCAAGGACGACAGTCAACTTCAAACAACGACACAAAAAACACCGAACAAATTTAAAGATGAATAAAAAGCCAAATAAGGACATCACAAACACAAAAGGTTTCATAATAGTGCTACTGCCTTGGAACGGTCAGTGGCAAAAAAGGCAGCTGGGGGTTTAGAACCTAAAACAATACAGGGATTATGATGACTTTTATACTTATTTTTAATGAACGTGACAAACATTGAATATGAATTCGGTGCGGGTGGGATGGATTTTATAGCCTTTTACTGCCTTTGGTTGACCCGGAACCGCACGGGAATATGTTCAGCGACCACAAAAAAGCGTATTCGTTGGTAGATATTTAAAGACACATTTTGCTCAGGTACCGTGATAATTGTGTTATTCCAAGAACAACATTAACTTGGAAAACAAAAACATAAGAAATGCATGTACTTTCTAATGAACTTAGGACTCGGTTTATATCCCGATTGCGATTGAAACATAATAACAAAGGAGTTTAAAGGACGGGATCGTTTACACGATTTGAACGTCTCGAGGGGAATAAATTCGGTATTTCCAAAAAGGTTCATAAAATGTTTTATTTACAAGGCACTGTACCCTCTCTACCAATATAACATAGAAATGGTTATAATTTTTAGAACAAAATTTATATCTACATATTAAATCACAAATGGCACATACACATGTCGTATTGTCTTATTGAACATAATTAGAATAAGGTTGTTTTAAGGTCAATATAAGTAACATACCCTATGTGATCGTCGAACTAAAACCATATCTATAACTGTCATAAGACAATACGAATGTGTCTTTGCACTTTGCTGATTAATATGTAGAGATTAACTTTCTGTTCTAAGATATAACATAGTCTATCTAGGTAGAGGAAGTGCCATTGTGTGTGCGTATAATAAGGGAAACAATCCGTTTTCGAAAATACAGACTGAAATAGTATGTATTATCTCCCATTCTTTAGTACATATGAAAACAAAAACAATAGAAAAATCTTTCTTCATCATAGCACTGGTTGGATTTAATTATAATATAATGTGTTAATATGTGTATGTTATGATATATGTTAGTCGAATATAAATCGTCTTACCACAGTAAGACCTAGAACCATCTGTTGCTCGTATTTGTGTATGCACTAAAAAGAGACTCTTGATTGGAAAATACGAGTGTGGTATGCATTATGAATGATTTGTTGCTTAGGTATATTTATAGGTTATTAGATTTGTATTGGGATATATGAACGAGTTCTGTAGTGTATTAATATTGCGAGACTTTAGGAGCGCAATATTTATGCGCTAAAGAACGAGTGCATATATCCCAATATAAATATGATAACCTTTTAATTGCATACGCATTTTTAAATTAGAACAATAAAATAGGTTTTACATTCATGTTTTACCAAAATTATTTTCACATGAAATCAACACTGTTTACATCACGTGACATACTTTCTTTGACAGAACAGAAAAGTGCACCAATCATGAACGAGTATACATTACACACCCAACATGACTTTACTACACGTCAATATGAGCGAATATCGACGTTTTATGTTTCATTGAAAGTAAACAGAGGTTGTAAATGCGTATGCAATAAACTTATTTATTATGATTACTTATCACTTAACGGAGGATTATTCTCAGAACCCCATGTACCTATGACGGGGGAAAATAAATGGGTCGTCTTTCTTCATTTATAAAGACTGCCACAAACTAATATATATGGTATTACATTTTCCTCAAGTAAACGTTAAGCAATTAATTATTTGTCCTCGTTTTTATCGCCCTTACGTATGAATCTCTAAGTTACGGAAACGCATATCAGCCTCGTCATGCTGAGATTATGGTGTAAGATAATCGTACTCCATAGTTAGTTTTAATATAATTGTAATGCCCGACTTGATTTACAATTAAAAAGAATATTCACAATAAGATATTGATATCATATTTTGAAAACGTGTACAATGTATATTTATCCAATCGCTAAATTGTGAAAACATTTCAGTGACATATGCGTCAGAAAAAATCTTAATTGCTTTATTTGACATTTTAAGAAAACTAATCACGTTAGCGCCGAACACAAACTGACGTAAAAAATAATGATAACTGCTGACACAGTCACTTAAACACCAATGTTAATGCTAATAACACATTTATGTTAATACCATTTCGACATTCATGTTAATACTAATGCCACAACATTCATATAAATACTAATGACGCATTAGTGTTTACAATAATAACACATTAATGTTTACATTAATGATACATTAATGTAAATTCGAATGACACATTACTCTTTACACTATTATACCTTAAACTAATGCCACTTAAACACCAATGTTAATTAACACATTAATGTTAATACTAATGCGGCACTCAAGTTAATACTAATACCACGTCCATGCAAATACTAAAGACACATTAGTGTTTACACTTATGATACATTAATGTAAATACTACAATAAATGATACCTTAATGTAAATACTAATGACACATTAAATGGTCATATTAAATCATTTTAGAATTATTTTAATATTAGAATTTTGTGTTTCTGGGTTTCAAGTACCTCATTAATCAATGTCCAGTAAAACCTCAGTGCCTTCTGAGAATGTAATCAGCTTTAAATTAACTGGTTTCATTGGTCAAATTTCTATCACTGAACCAATCAGAATGCTTTATTCATACTTTCATTTGGTTGTTTCTATCATGACATCACTTTCTGGTATTATGACATCACACTCTGGTATTATGACATCACGTCATGCTATTATGATGCAACTCAGTGTGTTCTCAGAACTGAATGAGCTCTTAATTGCTGTGAGAAACAGATTAAGACTGTTTGTATCTCTCATTGAGTAATGAGTTTCTTGAAACCAAGAATCACAGAATTCTAAAAATAAAATAATTCTAAAATGATTTAATAGACTGTTATTAATGTAAATACTGATGACACATTAATGTTGACACTAATTATACATTAATGTAAATAATATTGACACATTGATGTAAATACTAAAGACACATTAATGTTTACACTAATGACACATTAATGTTTACACGTATAATACATGCATGTACATACTAACGAAACATTAATGTAATCCATGATGGCATACACTCGTGTTAATATAACTCACATTCACGTTAACATCTATTACATATTCACATTAACATGAATGTCATAAACATTTAAACCCTTATGACATTCATGTTAATACGTTTGACACATTCACGTAAATACAAATAAAACATTGATGTAAATACTAATGACAAATTCATGTAAATACTAATGACAAAAGTGTGTGAATACTGATTACACAATCACGTAATCACTATAGTTCGTTTAAGCGCTAATGACATATTCATATAAATAATACATTGTGACACTATGCTGTGTTTCTATGTTAATTTATAACTTTATATTGTTATTGACATGTGATCAAATTCGTCTAAGCCATTCTGTCGGCACTGTGCTCTGTCTGGGTTTCGTCTGCGTCTGTAGAAACTATCCACGTGTAACGGCATGTCGCTTGGAAACGTCGATGGTCCATTCTTGAAACACAAACTATAAGACAGAAGGGGGATAAATACATTTCGGGTAATAAATACATTTCCTTTAAAGAAGTAGTGATACTAGAGAAATAATTGAATTAATTGTAATGTACGGAGATTCATACGATTCAGTTCTCTTATGAATAGAAAATAAGAACATTTTGATATTCTTACATCACTGATTTAATTGAAACTGTTCTTGAATGTATGGAGATTTGTTCATTCAAATATGAAAACAATCCATTGATTAAAAGTTCTACATCCAAAAACGTATTTTTTTGTCTGCTATAAAACTCAATTTTACCCCCATTGCTTTTAGCCAATCTCAGCACAGTAGAGTTAAGAAAATTGTATTTTTCAGCAAAGTTACGACTGATAACAGTATGTGCAAGCTATAATCGCCATACTTGTCAGGGCTGGTGTAACAAACTCTTACAGAACTGAAAACTTCTATCTTGATAACTGTTTTATTTATTTATGTTTACCTGAAACGTGGGTATGCTGAGCTATTCTATTCAATTGTGTTACAATAAAATACCTGTGATTGATTATGCGTAAAATGAATTATAAGTTGGTAACTCTTAATTCGATGCTACAGTCTTGGGGTTTGGCTTGGCTCGTTAAAGCCTTTTGTATTGTGTCTATTAAGTTTCGTCACTTATATGTATACCCCGTCGTCAGATGTCAGTAATATGTATACCTCGTCGTCAATAGGTTTAGAAACAGTGTACATCTGTTTTAAAACGTGCACGTTGGTAGCGGATAGAGCTTTTAATATAATTGACATTTTATATATTATTATACTTTGGAGTATCTGCGTACATTTAGTATTAGAGTACACTGAAATGTAATAAATGAAAACGTGTGGTCTTTAATAACCGCATACAGCCCATTTGATAATTTACATTGACTGTGAATAGTTGTCATGAACATTGTATTTACTTGCAGAACAGATATGCAAACGTTGAGATAATGCAAGTTAACATTATAACGAGGCTAAATAAATACCTCATGTGATATCGCCAATCGTTCACCAAAAATCGTCACCTGTATCATCATACATATCTGAAGGATCATAATCATCCATATCGTCAAAGCCATAGATGTCTGAAGGATCATAATCGTCGAAGCCACCAAAATCATCGCTATCGTCATCGGAATTGTCGTGGATATCGTTTAACATTTCCAAATGTCCACTGAAATCAGCAGAGGGACGACACGATTTTAATAATCCATCGACGTTAACTAGTACGCCTTTTTTTTTTTTTGCACTCCTCAGCCAATCGCGTATAGCTGGATCGATATCCAATAATGCTTTTGCTATTTTGACAAAATCTTCGCGAGCAACATTTGACGATTTCGAAGATTCCTTTGCATTATTCTTTCTTTGTAAAATATGAAACACAGTATCGTGTCTTTTTGTGACCATCCTGATATCCGCTCCATTCTCTGTAAGCTTTCGTGCTATCTGAATGTTTCCCTTTTCGCATGCGACGTGTAGTGGTGTTTTCCCAAACTTATCTTTAGCATTCACATTCACACGGGAACAAATAAGTTCTGCTGCCAAATGAGTTAGACCTTTATGGATCGCTGCATGCAATGGTGTGTATCCCTGTTTTTGTGGCTTCTGGATGTCTGACGTAGCCATAAGTTTCTTTGAAATGGCTTCATCTCCCTTCATGATGGCTAAGAATATAGGTGTTTGTCCATAACAGTCGCCCGTGTTTGGATCGGCATTCATCTTTATTAGAGCATCTAAAAGGGCGTTGTCCTTCTTCCAGACAGCAATGTGGTAGACCGTCATTCCTTTCAGAAATGATTTCTCTCCGTATGAAGTTATTTGCAATGTTGCCTGTCTTTTGTCGTTCTGAAGGAGAAGTGAAACAATTCCAACGTGTCCTCGTATTGCTGCACAGTGTATTGCATAATGACCTCTGTGGTCTTTCACTTGCGCGGACGTTCCTTTTTGAAGAATCTGTTTTACTACATTATTTTCCCCCATATCTGAAGCGACGTGGAGTACTGTCCGCCTAAATTTGCCACCCTGGACATCCAACGGTGCGCCTTTTGCGATGAGTAGTTTGCTGATGTCATGATGCTTATACACAATTGCTTTGTGCAACGCAGTCATCTTGTCCGAGTTCTGAACAGAAAGATCTACTCCGTGGTCTACTAGACACTGGACGGTTGTCGTAAGTCCCTTTCTTGCAGCAACAATCAAAGGATAGTTTCCATTAATCGCGTTTCCCCTGTCATTTATGTTTGTTCCAGGGTGTTTAAGCAATACCGAGAGTAATGATGTATTGTTCTTGTGAGCCGCAATATAAATCGTATCACCAGTAACTTTTGCACCATGACGTAATAAAAACTCCACTAACTGGATATCTTGTGCATGTGCGGCTAGCAGAAGTGACATATAGCGATCGCTATTTTCTTCGTCCAATATGTCCCTTTCGATAACTTCTCTCGCAAAAGTATCAGCTCCGATAAACACAGAATACGCAGCAAGACACATGTCAAGTTTCTCCACTTTGATTCCGTAATTATAGAAAAATCCCGACATACTCATCACAGGTTTTGTAAATATGTCCGCACTGTCTTTGTTGCGCACTATAAAATCCAAAAAGCTTTTAACAAAAGGGCCACTTTTAAATACCGGATGCATTAGTATTCCTATATCTAGTTCGTATTTAGGCTCAACACGATTTGGGCAAACGCCGCTCCTTTCCATCTGTGAAAAATTGTAATCTGTTCTGTTCTGATGTTTGTTGCAGTCTTTCCGGAGCAATAACTTGACAATCTTTTCATCTAGGATGGAATACTGATATTGTTTGACGACGATCTTGTATTCGGGCGTCTGCGATTCGTCTATCGTTACATATTCCATCATGAAATCACGTGTGCAGAACTCAATAGTAGCCTCTGGGTAATCCTGACTAACGACAAGCCCCACCATGTCCCAAATGACGTTGTGACTGAACGAATACTCTCCAGTTGTTTCATTGAATGTCAGAAATCCGTTTTTGTGGTACTCGAGAGATTTTCGAAGTAACTTTACCAAATTCGGTTTAAGATCAAATCCGAAGCTGTCTGCAATATTTCTAACATTTTCTGAAGTGCGTTTAAGATCCAAATCAGAAACCAACAATCGACCATCATTTGCCCAAACTGTTATCAGAGCTAAAAACTTTTCTTCGTTTTCTCCACATCGGTAAAGATCCTGTAAACACTTCTTGAAGAATGCATTTGGTTTTTGGAAGAAATTTGCTCCTCTAGTATATAGTGCACTGTTTTTAACGAACATGTCTGCACACTCAGGAAACCCAAATTGGAAGTCGGAGTCAACATTTGCTGTTCCACCGAAATATGAAGACGACTTTGTTGCACATTCAGCTATCTCATCTGGACGCATACGCCTATCATGCTTTTCTATTTTGTTTGTTAATAGATGTATCTTTTCCTCTTCAGAGAGATCCTTTGAAGAGAGGTGGAACGTGTTTCCATCCGCAAAGAGAGGTACGCTTCCAAGTATCTGCTTTGTTTCTTCCATGATATACTGTCTCATAGTTATTATAACTTTCAGTTTCTTATCGGTAGCTGCTCTTTGTATATCAGGCAAATATCTCTGCCATCCGTCCACTAATCTCCGATCAAATGCGCGCGCCCCAAACATATCGTCGATAATCACTGTGTCGAAAAGTTTTAGTTTCAGGTCCACGTGATTCCAATCAGCGTACGTACATAAATTCAGGCACTTATCAATTTCAGATAAGTCCAAAGCTAATCGTGCAGCCATTGTAGACTTTCCCTCTCCAGGTAGACCGGTCAAGACAAGAACATGTTTTTCTTCCAGTATTTTCTTTGCCTTCTCGTATGAATTTGTTTCCACGTATGTCTCGCCAACATCGTAGTCATGGAAGAACAGTGGTGCTTTGGCTTTATGAAAGAAATAATAGTGAAAGTAAATACTTGATCAGAGTATTTTGATAATTCTAAGAAAGTAGTTTTATTGCATTTCATGACACGGAATAAAAAACAATGTTCATAAGGAAAGGAAAAGAAAAAACCGATTCCAAAATGTAGGTCAATACACCTTTTTCAAATTTACGTGACTCATTTCGATTCCGCTTTGTGGACATTGTGCTATATCTTTGATTTTTAATTAATATTCCTGATTGAAAGAAGATTGATTGATACATAAAATACTTCGAAATATTTATTTATTTATATATATGTTAGCTAAGTAGGAAATGACACTCCCCACAATCGGTATTTTCTTAAGTATCAGTTGTACTGCTATCAAATGAAGCTGACAATATTATATGACTAGTTAAGAAGAATTTAACGAGTTAAGTCGTCGAATCCATTACAATCCGTTAGTGTCGTTCTTAGCGTAATCATGTGTGAATATACCTAAACAGTTATCAAAATTAAAAGTTACTTATACTGTTATTTATAATATACTACGGTTATATACGTCTAAGACTATTCCATGTATTGTATTCATATAATTTAAAGATTTCTTACATTTTAAACTCTTCAACTCCGCAGATAAGACATCTAGATTTCTGTTCGCCAGTTCGTGTATTCTATCTTTCATATCGTGCAAACTCGGTATCGTTGAGGCCATCCGCATTAATATCTTAAAATACACCAACACGTCCGGTAATATAACACAACTAAACGGTTGTACTCTTATCAAACTAAAATAATAGGATCAAATGAACCTGAAGCATTAACAGGTTGTTCTTTGTTCCTCGTAGACACTTGTAACGGTAACAACAGTGGGTCAGAATAAGAGAGGTCTTATAAGTACAGAAGAATATTAAAACAGTATTTTCTAATATAACACTTTTTTTAAACTGTTGCATTCTAAAATTGGACCACAGGATCATCATTTAAACAGACTGGATAGAGGACTATAAGCCAAGGGTAAATGCAAAGTATTAGACGTCTAGCTCTTGTGGCTTTAGCGAACACACGTGTTTAATGATGCTCCTATACTGCATACATCTATGTAAATCGTGTCACGCCAGTGTCACCATTTGAACAAACTTTGCAGATGACCATAAGCTTATGCTAATTGGAAAATATTAGAACTCTATTTTTTTTTAAATTTCGGAATAGAAGAATTTCTTAACATATATTGCATTATAACTAGTAAAACTCGGATCCAAGGGACGGAGCAAGATTAAATTTCAGGGTCACAATTTAAACAAATTTGGTAAAAGACCATAAGCTTATTCTACATGCAATATATATATAGCTATATTTCTTGTGGTTTTAGAGAAATGTTTTTCAAACGTTATGTAAAACTTGCACAATCGCCATATTAATAAAAAAAATCCGAACCCCGGGAGTGCTACCATTTTTAATCATGGGGTCTTCTTTTGTTTAAAATTAAAAGTCTAGGCATTGTCAATAAACTATACTGAAAGGAAAAAGAAACGCGATATATTGTATATACTGCACACTTAATTCCATATATATTCCAAGGAAATCCCAAGAGGTTTTTTAAAAAAAAAAGTTGCCGTTAGTTAGAGAAATACCACAACTGTGATGTTGTAGACGTTTTAATCACAGTACACGTTGTAACAAGAAATTCATAAATATTGAAGTTCCTATTTGAAAAATTGAGCCAGTTTAGTACTGTATTTAACGTAAAGATTTTGAAAAATTTTGCATCTTAAGTTTGCTCAAATGCTTAAGCCAAACGCGTAATCTGTCAATAATGAAACTTTGTAGGAATACTCTATTTGCTGTGTTACGTGGTGTTTTAGTCTTTCTTCTGAAAGTAGAGATCTTACGTAGCCATGTACCATTCGATTAACAATATATAGCGGAAAGTCCCGTGTCGCGTTTGATTTTCCTTTCAGTATATAAAGAAAAGCGGTTGAACTATGTTGAGTGGTTTTTGAGAAGAAGATGTTTTAAGCTTTCAAACTTCTGTCGTAATGGCAATCACGTTGACATATTTTTAAAAAATCTGAATACCATTGATCGACAGATCAACCATGTTTAAATGGACCAAGCTGTCTTAACGACGGACGAAGAGTGGTCCCAATAGCTCACTGCCTTCGGCTCATGTAAGATTATTAAAAGAGTATAAAAAGAGACATTTGGAAATAACCGAACACGATAAATATAAAAAATTATTGCAGTCTCGGTTTAATTGAACGGTGGTGGAAAATGCTAGCTACCGTTCAGGCCCTCTAACCCCGGGATGAGCAGAACTCAATATTTGTTTAGAAATGTCAATAGTACAATATTTTGTGTCGTCCCTAAGATGGCATGCATATGACGGTGAACATGAAACTGTCAATATGGTATTATCATACCATTCCATTTCTAACCTCGTATGGTCTCAGTTTCTAACAAAATATTTTACCCTAAACGAGAAAACAATGGGCGAAATAAACAAAATGAAATTTAGTTGGGAGCAGAGGTTATGAAGCCTGCGTATTGCACGTAACAATCAAAAGACTAAATTAAAAAGCAGACAACATATCATAAAGGGTGATTAAACAATACTCAGAGCCTTTAAAGTCTGGAGTAGTGGAAACACCTAATCGAAATAAAAGTAAGGAAACAAAGTATTTGTGAAGGTACCACCGATATCTGTATATAAATATCGGGTTCAACGATCCCCAAAGATTGGAATGAAAAACAGTCATGAATGCAAGCACGGGGAAAGTATTAAGGAAAGATTTGGAAATCACCGAACACGATAGACATAAAAAATATTTCTGTCTCGGGTTTGATTTGACTGTTCATAAACGGTAGTGGAAAATGCTAACTACCTTTCACACCCTTTAGCCCAGGATTGAGCAGAACACACAATTTAAAATGTCAATACGGTACGAACTTTTTAGCCATTTCCGAAGATTTGAATGTTCTAGAAATTGTTTTGCTACGAATGTAATGTAAATGTAATAAGTAATAAGTAATACCGCAATTCTGGGTTAAATACTAAACTGTACGTTTATCTAGACTAATACATGTATAAAAAAAATATGAAATAATTAGTTATTCGATCGAAAACAATTTATAATGAAGAATAAAATACAAACTGTCAATTTCTCATTTAGAAGGCATTTGAACACTTCTCAGCAATCTTACCATTTCAACATGTGCCCATCGCTGCTTGAAAATGTCATCTTCTAAAGCCGGGTTGGTCTCGTGGAAAATCTATAACAAGATATAATAATAATAAATACTGAAAAGGGTTTTCACTGGAAGCACAACACACAGAGAGAAATTTAGCAGACTGGGCTCTATTGAGTCTGTTGAGTTATTGCAAAGTAAGTATAGATAATGTTGTTTGTTTTATCATTATTGAATAAAACACTGGTATTGAGTCTGTTGAGTTATTGCAAAGTAAGTATAAATAATTGTTGTTTCTTTTATCATAATTGAATAAAACACTGGACGTGTTTTAACGGTATAATTAACGGTATAATTCTATATTGAAAATATACTCAAAACGTACCCTGGTTTCCAGTATGAGGTTTAAACAATCTGAAACAATTACACCACATTTCCAACGTAGGGAAATGCAAATTTGACCACCGCACCATATACATTAACACATGTAGAATCAATAACTATAACTGGTTGTGCATAATAATATGATTCGAAGACAGTCAAGTTGATTATGGACGATCAATTGCCTAATAGGTTGACCATGGCCGATTATATTATACACATTCAGTATAATTAATAGTATACCTGTGGTGTGGGGGTGTAATAAAGCTACGTCATAAATAGTATAACATTCTAGACTAATACATAGGTAAATAAAAGCCAAAAGTATCTCTCGGTCTTTTCCGTTCATCTCGGTGCGCAATATGAATGCCCTGTCAACTTCCGATACTGAGTCACAGATATCGACGAGGCAGTTCCAAATTTTAGGAGCGCTACAGAGATGACCGAAACAACAAAAGTAGGCAGCTACATTATTAATTTTACGTTATGTGTCATTTTTGGAGTTCATTGATGTATTGAATATCAGATGTGTGACTATGTTATATTGAATTTATAAAACTCGCTGTATGTGAGGCAGAGCCTCGCCTCATACACTTTTATCCAACTGGTTTTACAAATATATTTGTTAAATAGTCAATAATATAATCTCTGTTTATATGTTATGTGCCCTAAATTCACTGACGTACTTCACATGATTGAAATTGACAGGCGTCCCTAATCCGAATTTAAAACAAGTTGTTTAATATTCATTTGTCCTTAGAAATATAACACTGAGACATAAACGTTTATATTATCCTATAACCAGTTTACACTTGTTTTTAAGTAAATCTACCGAAATATTAATTTTTTTGGCCGTCTCAGCGTGGCCTCGCAATCGTATAACCATGAATTCAAAGCAATGATCAAATGCATGTCAATGACATAAAAGAAATACTGCTACAATTGTTCAAAATTTTTACATATATATCGCTATAACCATAATTGCTCATGCACATCATAAATACCTCATTTCTTATGTTTTTGATTCTTGCAATATCTGCCTCTTCGGATACATCGCTGCTTTCAGGTGGTTTTTTTGGGTCCCAGCATCTAGCTTTGCAATTCAGACCACATGCATGACGTAGTAAAAAGACCAGCAGGGAGACGTCAAATTTCTCTGACGAAGGTGGTGGTTTTCCTTTGGGCGGATAAACCTTCTCGTACTGGGCAGTCGATATATTCTTCTTGTACTTTTCTATCAGTGTAACTTTCACGCTGTTTTTATTCATATCTGCGACCAAAGATGCGGGTGGAAATGATTTGTCAAACCTTTTTCTAAGTGCATGTGCTCCCAATTCCGTTATCAGCAGCTGTAGCCGGAGGTAGTGGGACTGTCTGAGGTATGGCTCCTCCATGTCTACAGTAGTTTCGGCCATCACCGTAACAGCAAGTCAATTAACCCTATAATTATAAGCGTTTCAATGTCTACATTGGTTTCGGCCATCACAGATCTAGGCAAATAAAATATATCGACAGTAAGTCAATTAACCATTGACCCTATAATTATAAGAAGCGTTTCAAAGAGAGCTTATAAATCAAGTTAAAACAATTTTGAGAAACATTCATGTAAACCCAAGATATAATATTACGCCGATTAGTAAGAAATTGAAACATGCCTATATAAACATATTATATTTTATATGAAAAAATAAGAACTGTTATACAATGTAACCAATTCAAGAGACTCAATCGTAGCTCCTACCTTATAAAATATAATTTCAAAACTAACATACATGACGTGAGCTATATCCTATGCCTGTTATGCAGTTCTGATAATTCACCTAGTATGTGTTTTCCTAATTGGAAAGAGAAAACAAATATTTATTTTTGTTTGCCTTATACTTTTGTCGGTAAGTTAACCTATAAAAATATTTTGTGACATGTTCCTGGCAAGTAAAATATTTACTATTTAATATGGTTCATTATGGTTCAATATATTAATTAATTATTAGTTAATATAGTTTCATTTTTCCTAACTCAACGATTCGACGCTAATTTCATACTAAAAACCCCAATCCCAAAAGACTAAAAAACGGAACACTGTTATTTGATATTATACTATTCAATGTGTTGCAGTCAGTATTTACAGTGCATTCGCGTACGTAGCAGACGATTGTAAGCGTTAATCGATAACCTTTATTCATCAGGATCACGTGATTTACATAACTACGTTTAACATGTTATACGAGTAAAATCATGTTTCAACATATAGGTCACTACTTTCTGTTTCGATCGTGACCTAATTTATTAATGCTGTATATGCATGTTTATACGATTTGATATTTAGACAATAACATGCTTTTGAATTGTCAGTTACTATATAAAACAGAAATATCAATAACAAGTGTTACGCAGACAAGCCAAACACTGATTAAAACGACTAAATTATATATTCCCCACCACCATTTTGATTCGGCTAATTTCGATTTTAAATCAAAAACATTTCATCTATAAGTTCACTTACTTGTTTCTGTTTCATCAACACGATTTCGTCAGGACTTGGTTGCACTGATTGTGTATATTCTGAGCTAAAAAGGAAACTGGTATAAAATGGCGGCAGTAAACACTTAGCCGGTGTCGACGTAACGCCCAGCTATGGTGGTAGTGAATAGGTTGAAACTGATTGAACTTAGTGAACATATTGCATCTAAGGTGGCAGTGAACAAACTACAGCTAAAGCGGTAGTGCAGATTGCAGTTAAGGTGGTAGTGAATAGATTGCAGCTAAGACAGTAGTGAACAGATTGCAGCTAAGGTAGTAGTGAACATAATGCAGCTAAGGTGGTAGTGAAAAGATTTCAGCTAAGGTGGTAGTGAACAGATTGCAGCTAAGGTGGAAGTGAATAGATTGCAACCATAGTGGTAGCGAATAGAAAATGAACTACACATTAATGTGATACATGATTGTAAGTGTTACGTTCCTTAAACAGGTATTTCTATGTTAACACAGATTCAAGATAGTTAAATGCTGAAATATATTAACGTATTAAAAGTTTCATAATCCAGGTTTCTTTCACACCAATAACACACAACACTGGAACCGTCGTCATAGAGAGTGATTTGTATATGCTATTTTTCATCTTGTTTGTGTTTGTTGCTTCCAATGTTCAGTATTTAATGACAACTTGCATTTATGTAGTGCTCTGTGGCGGCTGTAAAAGGTCAGCCCGACTATAAATTAGTAGTGTTATAACTTACTGGTCCTTTGGAATCATCAAGCCCAATATGTGTGGCTTTAAATAAGATACTGATTAAGCCAGTGATAGTGTGCGTAAGAGATGTTGCAGATTATCATACATTTTCCATATACATGGTGACGCGTTATTGAACCCCAATCACAATACAGCGGAATATGAGAAACACAACACTTCATAGATTAACGTTCTCATACACATACACAGGACATACTGAGATAGTGGGGTTGAAATATGTTTCATATTGTTTTCCCAAAATGTTCATACATTTGACGTGACACAACAGGTTTGTGAATTATATGGCATACACTCTTTGTCCTTTTACAGGACTACATTTGAACATACATTTCCTGTTCGACTTTTGTATCTACTTTTATAACAACTATTTCCGATTTTTTTTACTAAAAACATGTAGTTATATTCCGTATACTACGCTAAATGTTGAAGAGTGAACCTCAATGGGGAGAACATCGAACATCCCATTTGCTTCATTTAACACACTTGAGATTCTAGGGTATACTGATCATACTGATAATATTCTGAAGAAAACAAAACAAATAAACAGAAAACATTTGTTTTAAAGCTTTCTCTACACATCTCTTTATCAATATGTTAGAACCTCTGGTCGGGCCATACTTTTGATCCTGGGTACATCATTGCAAAACACATAATGGCCTGTGACATCTACCATTTCTGTGAAAAACAAGACAAAATTAGTTCTGCGGTTCTTGATAATAAGCAGTTTTAATGTTTAGGATATTTTAGTCACGTCGAGTATCTTGGATATGCATTGCGTTGACCTAGATTAATGGAAAGAGATCGACCTCGGAAGTATCCATGTGAAGTCTAGTAAAAAACCTTCTTTAAAAGTTATTTAAAAGAAGAGCTTTCCCTAGAAATCGTGAACCTCAAATGTTGTCCCATTTTCTACCGGGACTTCGTGTGGACTATTCATTATAACAATCATTCTGAAAGACAACTGTTGAAATCTTTACCACAGTTCTTGGAAAGAATTTGATTTACGCTTTTAGCTAATGATACATATAATAACGAAGGGCATCTTTGATATCACATTGTAATAATTTTGAAGAGTGGTCAAATAAGGTGTCAGACCGGTAAAAATCAGCCCATTGAACACAATTCAATATAGGCTATATTTGGAGATCAGTCACATGTTTCACAACATTCGTTCGCTTAAATACACTTTTATTTTGTGAATTAAACACATTTGGCTAGCAAACGGTCCCATATCTGGAAACAAAACACCGATTCAGTTTTTCAACATTTCGCGTCATTCATTCACACTATGCGTATTTTGAAAGAAACACTTGTCATAACCACATCTCTACATAACCTCTGTGCTCATACTCTCCAAAGTAATAATCCTGGCAAACACAGTAAAATACTTACTATTCATGACAACAGACAAACAACTTTAATCTCAGGTTAGATTTAACAATGAAATAAAACCTAATCTTGGGAAAAACACATGCAAATTAGAAACTTTAGATTTTTTCAAGGAACTATTTTAGCACCCTACGACCCGGAAATACTTCCTGACTGGTTTGACACCTAAATGAGTCGCGATATTTGTCAAAAATATAAATCGAATACATCTAACTGACCAATAAGGTTGACCGAATAGAAAATAAGATACTTTTGCAAGGACCTATTATCTTTTCGGTTTAATTCCTGCATGCAAAGAATCATTCGGCTAATAGAAATCAAGGATTTTATGACGCGTTATACAAAACTAGAAAAAATGCCAAAGTAAATGAACCGTTTGGTATATTTCCATCAAGTATAGTTTTCAAACATTACCTTCTATATACCTAACTAAAATATACACATAATATCAAAATCATTCATGCATGAAATGTCTTCATCTTTCATGGAGCAACAGACATTCTGTTAAATTCCAACAATTTAGAGGCACAAACTAGACCATAAAGAAATATAAAAAGATCGGACAGGGAAAGTAGCATTCAAGGAGGACAGTCAACCACAAAACACAGAAACAAGCCGGCAAACAGACAAATAAGAAGGCAAAAGCAATAATAAATGCAAACGACATCAGAAACACAAAAAGGGTTGACAATAGGGCTACCGCCTTGGAACGGTTCTAGGGTGCACCAAACCTCACACTTACCCTACTGTCATCCCATTAAAACAGGACAGTGTAAATAAAGAAATCCCCGCCATGATCTAATCTCTAACCAACAAGGCAGCATCAATAGGCAATATAAGTAAAACACAAATATGCTCGTGTAAATATAATACAAAAAAACAATAGCCTAGAAAGCCACAATGAAGGTACTCAATGACTTTGCAGAAGCCAGAGCAGTAAGAGAATAAACCATTAAGGGCACGACAAAAAAGATCAGAAGGCAAAAGTAATAATAAATTCAAACGACATAACAAACACAAAAGGGTTGACAATAGGGCTACCGCCTTGGAACGGTCAGTGGCAAAGTAGGCCACTGGGGGTTTAAACCGGTTCTAGGGTTCACCAAACCTCCGTTGGAATACATATACATGCACAATGTCCAATTAAATATACAGTTTGGCTATAAAATGCCAGAAAAAAAAGACAAAATTGAAGTAATGACCCAGAAACTAAGCATGCCTGTAGCAGTTCTAAAGCCTCTTAATACATTCAAGTCTTGGGCAACAGCAAGACAAACTGAATCACAAACCGGAATAGTATATATTTCAGTGGATTATAGCATTATCTCTAACAAAATACCAAATAAATGTGTTAAATTACAATTGTATGCCATTGCATAGTGTTTTCATCTGAATTAATGAAGAAAACTGGGTGGGATTTACACAGTAAAATACTTACTATTCATGACAACAGACATACTACTGTAACCTCAGGTTAGATTTAACAATGAAATAAAAACTAATCTTGGGAAAAACACATGCAAACTAGAAACTTTGGATTGTTTTAAGGAACTATTTTAGCACCCTACGACCCGAAAGTACTTCCTGACTGGTCTGACAGCATAAGCTCACCATTACGTGGTCATTACGTGGTCCCGCCTTAATTCCATTAAGCGATGGGAAAGCTTATATTAGCAGGATTGTATAAAGGATATTTCGACAATATATCACGTTTAAAAACTGTTTTTACTGCAAAAATATGACAACCTGTTTAAAATTACCTATTATGCAAGCTTTTTAAGCCAAAATTAAGGTTTATTTCATACCCCAGCCAACCCGTTTACGCTTCTTGGAGAAGGGTTTGGATGGGGTATGAAAGTTAATACTCGGACCACGTAATGAAAACCGGACCTTCATCTCTGGAGCAAACAATAACAACAACAACAACACAAGCAACAACAACAACAACAACCAAGATGTCAAAGCAACAATAGAATAAACAATATTTAAGGATACGATTAGACAGGATGATTGAAGACATAACGTTTCCATCCATTTCCGAATTTTGTAGTCGTCATAATATTATCACATATGTATGGCCATCCTCGTCAGTCAAAGAGTAAACCTAGTGGAGAACTTGTTATTCGCCAAATCACTAGACAATGCGTTGCAAACAATAGAGTCATAACCTATTTTGATAAATGTATTAGCATTTGTTTATAAATATATATGTAAGTCACATTGCCGTGGAAAATGAAGTCTGCCAATACCGACAATATTGGCCAACAGGATAATGTTTTGATGATTTGTATGGGGCGCCGTTTTACTATTTATTCACTATTTATATATATGCATAATTGAATTAAAGATATCTATAATTCGAATATAAGATATCTTATATTATTTATAGATATCATTAATTGTTTATTGATATCTTATATTCTAATTATGGATATTCGAATATAAGATATCTTATATTATTTATAGATATCATTAATTGTTTATTGATGTCTTGTATTCTAATTATAGATATCTTTAATTCATTTAAAAATATCTCTAAATCGATTTATAGATATATTCTATTCGAATTATGAATATCCATAATTCATATAAAGATATCATTAATTGAAGAGCATTGATAGATATATCTTATATTAGATTTATAGATGTCTATAATTCAATTTAAGCTATCCATCAATCGATTTATAGATATCTTTAAATGAATTATGGATATCCATAAATACCGTCGAATTAATGATACCAAAGATTTGCCTTTTTCTTAAAAACAATGATTAAAACTGATTCTATTTTGCTCTGTCATAGATTCAAATACACTGACGATTACTCCTACTCGTTTCATTGTCGCTTGACCATGTTTAACAACCTGTAGAAAATATAAACGGCATACATAATGCAAACTAGGAAAATTACTGAAGTCAAATATGTATGCTAATAAAATCAAAAAGAAAAAGGGTGTTTCATTACTTATAAGAACGTATGTTTAGCATGATTGCCAACTCTGGAGTAAAGGAAACATTCTCTCAGCGACTCAATCATATCAAGACTACATTTATAGTTATCTAAAACTGTCAAAAACATGATGTTATGTATTTAAGATATCAATTACATGTCTAAATACAGTTACAGTCTAACAATAACCGGAAATTTTACTAAAACAATTAAAAAAAGGAAGACAAACTCTCTTTGATATACAACTGTTTTCGAATGCACCAGGAGAGCACACCCTGTCTATTTGGAGTAATGAAACAAATGAGCATACGGATACTTATTATATACTTTAAACGTAAATGGTCTTTAAGAAACTTTGAGAAGCATAGCGTATATTTTGCTCTTTGCAAACTTTTAATCCAGTTTTTTTTCCTACACCGGAAGCGTCATTAACACAGTTTCTTCCCTTGGTTAAGTCTTCGCCATTTGCAATAAGATAAAAACGGTGTAAACAAACAATTTGAGAGCATCCAAAAAGTAAGTATGGTGTTAAAGAGTTACTGTTAATTCTTCATGATATTAAAATTGGAGTCGTATTTTCCCGGGTTTATTGCCCAAAACTATACACACGGCACTGTTATAGTTAATTAATATGAATTTTAGGCACTGCCTAAGACCGAGCAGAGCTCTTAAAATTAATACCCACATGATATATCGGATCGCATGTACAATTTAACTTGTAAACCAAATAGTTTACTCTTATTCTTAATAATTATTCTATATTGTTGTGATAAAATGCTAACCTATCTTATGTTTCTTGTCAATCAACATATGAGTAAATTAATTGACTATTCATAATTTCGATCATCAAAATCAGCTGACCAAGCAATGGCCTAGGCATTTGACACACCTCTAAATTGTGGTAGGTGGTAAACTCAGACTCGATCTTTATCATAGTTTGTTTGTTTGTATGGTGTTTTACGTCATTTTCAACACATGTAAGGTTATATACTAGTATGACGGTCGATTTTTTTTTGTGTTTGAGGCATCCACCCATTTTTCCTGGGTCTACCAGTACTGTAAACTTCCCGTCATCCGTAAGAATCGACACTTCCTCACTTACAAATCGAGCTCCCAGTGTAATTCGAACCCGCAGCGATGAGAGGTGAAGGTTTAGAATGTATTGTCGTTAACCATTCGACCACGGAGACGCTTCGTCTTTATCATAGATGTTCAACCAAGTTTATTGTAAAAGTTAAGGTATTTACGGTGTGATTTATTTTAAAACCAAATTTTGAAAATTATCTTATTTTACTCTTTCAACTCAAGAGGCACCTTTCCTGGGTTTATATTGTTTTCCAGAGAGAATTATTTTGTATCAGACATATCTTTTTGGCAGCTACTACAAACAGTGTCATTGAACATTTTCAATTCAGTTCTTCTTTCTAGACAAATTTCGCATTTAAAAAAAACGTACGACATCTGTTCTATTTCAAAGGCAAGTATAGCACCCATAGCAAGGTTGAATTTTTCATCTTACTGT
The DNA here is from genome assembly GCA_037043455.1 of Cyrtodaria siliqua. Taxonomy (NCBI): domain Eukaryota; kingdom Metazoa; phylum Mollusca; class Bivalvia; order Adapedonta; family Hiatellidae; genus Cyrtodaria; species Cyrtodaria siliqua. The sequence continues at coordinate 65,306 of JAWPHD010001950.1, forward strand.
AATGGTGCAGCTTCTGGTATGTCATTTATTTGATATGTTTTGATAATATACCTTTTTTCCCGTTTATTTCTCATTTCCCTTTTCTTTGATTCTAACTGTGTTTCGTTTTCAAGAGGTTTTGATTCCTAGTTTCCTACATAAAGATTGGATGTCATTGGTTATATAAGAGTTGGAATTTGAGTCCTTATTTGGTTCAGTATATGGTGTACTAATATAATTTTCTGAATTATGTTTGCTCTGTTGTTGCCATGTGTGTTTTCGGTGGGTGATATTCGCTTTTTACTTTTACTATTATCAGCGTCAACTTGAAACTGTTTATTGTTCAAAAGTAAGTCAATGGTTGTACATGACAATTCTCCTTCATTGGTTGAAAAAGAATACATGTGATATTGCTCTGCACCAAACTCATGTTACATTGATGTTGTAGCCTAAAATGGTAGACACAGTTTCAATCTCACAAGCTGTGGCCCACCCTTGACCATTTATCATTTCCCTCTCGTATTAAAGTTTGGTCATGTCAGGACTGTGGTAAATTTGGACTAACTCCTCCATGCCAATCCTGTTATCAGCAATATTATAAAATTATTGCCTTTTAGTGAGGTCGATATGTGTATATATTACATATTTGTCTGTGATTTGTATAGGAAATACTGGGATTAGAAAAGCTATATCTACTCGTTTGCCCAGTGGGAGATATTTCCCAGTACGGAACATTGTTCGGCCTTTTGCGTCAGTGGCGGGAATGCCAAATGACGTTCTGATTTTACGGACATCATCGTCAGATTCCGCCACTAGTAAATAACGATTACGGAAATTAACGAAGAGTTCCGGTTCCACTTGTTTTGTTTGTATGACGTAACGTCGTCTTGGATGACGTAACGTCGTCTTGGCGTTCTGGTGTAAAAAGGCATTAATCATTAGAAATATTAATAAAATCATTTTAAATTATGTAATATATATACTCTGTAAAAGAAGTTTTGGACCATGGCATTGTTCGAACCCGTACAATGATTGCTGAACCATGACATTCGACCATAGCCCTTATTATCTCAGTTGATAATTCACAATAGATCAACAATCAACAATAATTATCGTTTACAATGAAAGTTTGCGAAAAAATAATAATCTTTTTATTGGTTACTCGAATGTGTCCGTAACTGTCAGGGGCGTAGCTTGGCCTTTTTGACGGCATAGGCCCGCAGTTAAAGTAATTATGCTAGTGGTGTCCGGGGACACACCCCACACCCATTTTTTTATGTTAGAATGCATTAGGTGCGTGCTGACGTTTATTTTAGACTTTAAGAAGGGCAAAGATAACTAAACAAATATATATGAAAATAATATTTTCTGGTTACTACGCCACCTATACAGCTCCCCCACCACCGATTTTTATTGCATTTTTTGAAACGTTAATTTTTCTATTTCTGAAAATTTGGCGTAGGCCCGGGCCTACAGGGCCTATGCAGAGCTACGCCAATGACTGTTACTTTGTATGGACTTTGCAACATTTTTTACAGACCCTTTGTGTGTTCGCGATATTGTTTTAAAATCAAATTTTTAATGTTTCTGGTACCAAATTAACCGGGTAGGGTAGACCTTGGTTACTAAAAAAAGATACTTCAATTTTGTCCACTTTTTTTACCGAGTATAGTTTAATAACCAGTGTTTTTGAGATACTGAAAATATCTCCGTCGGTAGAGAAATAGCCCCTTATATCGGGGCCATTTCTCTTCCTCGGGAAATATTTCCCGTATCTCAAAAACACTGGCTATTAAACTCTATTTATCGACCTGATATCGCCTCGGTCGATATCACTTTTTTCAGGTCGATAAATACAACACATATCAACCGAACCTAAAAGGCAACAATTATTTTATTATTAAATCAAATTACTCATGGAATTTTGAAATTTTGAAATTTTGAATTTTGAAATTTTGAAATTTTGAAATTTTGAAATTTTTGAAATTTTTGAATTTTGAAATTTTTGGAATTTTTGAAATTTAATTTTTTTGAAATTTGAAATTTTGAAAATTTGGAATTTTAAAATTTTTGAATTTTGAAATTTTTGAATTTTGAAATTTTTGAAATTTTTGGAATTTTGAAATTTTTGGAATTTTGAAATTTTGAAATTTTTGAATTTTGAAATTTTTGAATTTTTTTGAATTTTGTAATTTTGAATTTTAAAATTTTTGAAATTTAAATTTTTTGAAATTTTGAAATTTTTAATATTTTAATTTTTGAATTGACAACCAATAACAAATAATAAAACAACTTCTAATGATAAGCATTTTTTTTTAATGAATATCGCTTCATTCGTAACTACTTGTGACGGGATTAGCCGAACTAGTACGAATACTCCAAACTACGAAAAGAGACGATCGTCCAAGTGAAACAGACTGATCCCCTGATGATTTGAGGAAAAAATCCGAAATTGCCGAACACAATTTCATCAATGGCGGCGCTTCCGGTGCGACACAGTTTTTTTGCCCAGCCAGGTACGATTTCAACATTTGCACATGTGTTACCATTAGCCGATCATCGTCGGCCGGCTGTGCCGGCCGAGCTCTGCTCGGTATTACATATGTCCGTAAGTGATTGTTAATAATAATTGTTCGTATGTCTTTATCATTAATTGTGTCTCTCGACATAGTGCACCATTCATTATAATAGTGAGTAAGCTAAGACTAGACCTAGGATGTGTATCACTTCTCCTTGTTCTTCTTTTCCTTCTTTTTCTTCTTCTTCTTTCTCTTCTTCTTCTTCTTCGTTTTCTTCTGATTCGGCTTCATCTTTATCAACGATTAAGTTAAATTTAATACCAGTCATTTAAATGCTCGACATTACACGCATCTTAACTAATATAGTCACATAAATCAACATAACAACAATGTTTAAGTGACTAATGTAATGTTACCTCGTGCAATGTACAATATCGATTTCCAAAAGGATGAATGACACACACAAATATAATTCAGTGCTTGATCCGTTATTAGTGAGATTATGTTTCGTCTGTACAGGTACCATGAAAGAAGGCCTATATAAACAGTATGACTTGTGTATCGTGGGTGCTGGTATGGTTGGGTCTGCCATAGCACGACACGCCTCTGCTGTACATGGATTTAAGATATGCTTAATTGGACCTCAAGAACCAAAGGTATGTTACAATTTTGCGTTAATACTATATTAATTAGTGTTTTGTTTTAAAAATGCATTTCGTCACAGTTTTAAATGTTGGTTTGAAAACAGTTATAAAGGCAGCGTATATGAATTAAATTGCGAAATCGACACATTGGCAAAGGAACAAATTCTACATCGAAGGTGTTTCTTAAAGCAACCATCCAACCTAAATGCGATTAAATTGAAAAAACTTAGAGACATGTATTAAACACCGCAAATGTTCTGTCATTTTTTTTTAATCAAATTTGATAATAGAGAGATCCAATTTAACAATGTTTTTATTAATAACAAGCTGAAATGGGCATAGCAAACTCAAGTGGCGATAGTTTCGTATTATTAGAAACAAACTTTCAAGACAAAAGTTTTAAAATTTGATGCCGTTTAGTTACAAGTTATCGGGTAAGGAGTTATCGCGTAAACAGTATGTAAAAATGGACATCGGACAAAGTGCCCTCGCATAAAGCTAAAGACATGATATTATACAGGTTGTTAAACCAGCAAACTACTTTATCTCAAATTCGTGAGCGTGTATGATCTGTATCAATAATAGTTAAATAATGTTCATTAATAAGTTAGTGTATCACAATTATATCTCAGTAATTTGATCAAATCGAGCATTCTTTTAGGTGAGAGCATGTGAGACGGGCCGGGATATATTCGGAGCACATTATGACAGTGGACGGATAACAAGATGTACCGCTTCGGATCCAGTATGGTCTACTCTTGCATCACGGTCTATCAGCAGATATCATGAGCTGGAGAAGATGTCAGGTACGCTCAAGTTATTAAAAGAGAAACACGGCAATTTTGAGGTATGTTTGACCAATATTCACTCTTCAAAACAAACAAATCTATAAAAATGTATGCAATGCAACCTAATTTTAGGTGAAGTAAATAAATCAAGATAGCCGGGTGTCCTTTTAAAGGAGATACATGATATTAATACAGATTACATTAAGACTTTATTTCGATAAAGGTATAGACATACGAGCTTTGACCAGAAGCAATTGCATGGTTCACAGACTCCTGGCCAATTAATGTCATTATATAACGAAAGTAAACAAATAATGTACAGTAACTGCGTCGAAGAAATGGTGTATTCGTGTGTGCATTTAATTATACTCAACGGTATTTTTTCAAATGTGTTGACGTTACATACACACAATACAATCGATTAAATATCAACACGTGCTCACGCCTTATCTACGCACACCTTCTTCATTATATGTATACTTTCGATATGCTCTGAAATGCATTGCAATGGGCTTTTGTCAAAAAATGCATAAGATCTGATTGTCAAGTGAAAATCGCTTCTATGCATAAACAAATGCAAAGGTCAAAACGTCAATGTTTATTGGTTTACTGGTTTTATTACTGCTTATTTAGTGGTCGACCCATTCACAGTTCGTCACTTTGATTGTACAATGACATATTGTGGACCCTATGATGACGTCTACCTAATCCTGAAATGGAAGGTAATGTTCAACGTTTGTCTCCAAGCTTATCTTGTCTCGACCTTACCATATTATTTGTTATTGCTCTGGCTTCTGCCAATTCATTGAATACGTATTTTGTGGCCTTCTAGACGTTTGATATTTTTTTTAAATTCATAAATACTTGATCATCTTTGTGTTTTACTTATATAGTTTTCTAATGCTGCCTAGTTGGTTAAAGGATACACCTTGCGTTGGATTTATTGGGATGACAATAGGGTAAGAAAGAGGTGTTAGTACTAACTGGTCCTTTGGGACCATCAAATCCAATCTTTGTGGCTTTGAAGTAGAATATTGCTTAAGCCGGTGCTAGGAGGCGTGAGAGAGGTGTTGCATTTAACATTACCTCTCATGAACATACTCAATAAATATTAGTCTGCTACTTTTATCTCTTGTTTGTTGCTTCCAACATGTCCAAGGGATCCTCTTTTCAGTATTTATTGGTGGAACTTCCTCGATTAAACCCCTACCTGCCTGCTTGCCATAGACCCTTCAAGGTGGTACACAGTTTGTCAACTCTTTCTGTATTTGGCGTCACATAATTTATTTCCAAATGATTATTTATCCTTAAAATTGTTGTGGCTTGAGTGCGTGTTTTTGACTGACTACGTTCTATGAATGCTACATTTAATTTTCGACGTTTTCATTACTTTTATTTGGAGGTGTATATTAGATCGTTTGAATCAAACGTAGGCCCAATACGTGTTTATGGATCATAGTTATGGGTACTTAATTATATATGGAATCAATTGAACGAGTGCATATGTATGCGTGTAACACATTTATATCAGTTTTATTACAAAACATGTAATGCTGTGGTTGCAGATTGTTGTGGAATGTGCGTTTATAACATCGCACGTCAAGCACTGAATACGACTATTAAAATAGATATGTTAAAACAATGTACTACTTCATATTGTTATGGACAACTGGGGTAAAATCTCTGAAATTGAATCTATGCTGAAAAGCCTATGGTTTAGTACATATTTTGGAGCGAAACAGTGTTGATTATAATGAAAATGTGTTTTGGTTGATAGGAAACAATATTAAAAGATTACAAGTGGTCTGAAATACTACACAATAATACAAAACGTGTACAATACAATGAACTATTCTGTATTCGAAAACGTGTAGAAAAAACACACACACGTTAAAAGCTGTCCTCGTGTCTTTAAAAATAAACTTCACATCAGTGTTAATCTACTGAAACCGGAAAACATTTGGAATTGACTAGAGAGCAAGGAGTATATTGTAAAGAGGATAGTGAAACAGAATCATCTCCAATTTCAATGTTCGTTGTATGCTGTCAGACTGAAATGCACTTGGTTTAGCTTAGTTTTTCGTCATGTAAAGCTGTCCTTAATTAATATGCATTTATGTGTATAAAAGAAGCAGTTGATAAAAGGAATAAACTATTTTGAGCCCATTTAAGTTTTCTTGTTAATGGGATATGTATACGCCGGTGGCCACGATCACTAATAAAAAAGTGAAAAAACATAATTATGTTAAGACAATATTGTTCACTTGATGTTCTTTTATTAGGTGTAAAGTTTTATCACCCTGTCGGATGTATGTCCATTGGATGGAAGACGTTCGTAGATTCCGACAGACCTCCTGCAGGCCACACTGTCAATAATATCACATCAGATTGTCTCAAGAAAGAATATTCCTATCTAGACTTTTCAGACGAAGATACTGGAATACTAAACGAATCCGGTGGTTGGATTGATCCGCGAAAACATGTCGCTGCTCAACTGATCGCTGCTTCAAATCAAGGTTGTGACATAATACGCGACATTGTTAAAAGCGTATCCAAAATAAAAATGCATGGAGATGAAACGATGATGAAGATATTGACAGAAAACGGCAATGAATATATGGCTGAAAAAGTGATACTTGCAACGAATGTATTCATCAATAACAGACACCTACTGCCGCAGGAATTTCGCCCTGAGTTTCTGGCATCCCCTCAGACAGTTGTGTTAGGAGAGGTAGATGAAGCAGATGCAGAAAAACTGAGGTATATGATGTGTATCTATCACACGATTTTTATCAGGATTAACTTTATTCTTAATTGATTTATCATATTAAGTTGTGATTTTTCCAAAATAAGCATTGAACGTAATAGTATTCAGATTGTTTAAACACTGAGACATTAAATGCGGTATCAAGAACCAATACATTATGCTCTGTGTGTTGGTCATGAATGGAGAGTTTGTCTCCCAAGCTACAAATGTCATACCATGATGCGTTATATTTCAGAGGAATGCCAACAATGTTGTACCGCGGATCTGGTAGTTCAAACTGGCATAACACATATCCGAGGTGTCCGGACGGTTCAATCAAGTATTATATGTTTCCTCCAATATTGTACCCTGATGGTATGAATACTTTTATAAGTTACACACTCAATATATGCTTTTTCCGTTTTCATGACATAAATTTATTTAACAAATCGCGATGGTTATATAGCTTTATTGATCCCAGTGTGTCTATGTCTTGATCGTTACTTTTTCAAAACTAAACACATCTTCGCAGGCATATATTTTATTATTTATATTTGGTCTTGATTCACAAAAACCGCTTGTGACATTTAAGAAGATCGCCATGGCTAAAATTTGACAAAACAATATTAGTGATCACTACTTCTCAAAACTGATCTGCATCAAATGTAAATTGATCCAAAAAAGGAATACTGTTTGATGATGCTTCCAAAATGAACACCATCACGGTCATATAAAATATTGTGAAAATATTGAGAATACTATTTTCATCATTATATGCTGATATTCATGGAACCGCACAGGAACATTATAGGTGAGGTCATGCGTTTTTTCGGAATTAACTGCCAACTTCCTATAAAAAGACTGATGTCACGAAAAAATACAAATACAAAATAAAGAAGGAAAAAAATGGAAGTGATTTGGTGATGGTATTTCTCATTGGTTGTTTGGTATGACATGTAGTTAGTCTGCAAGTTGATGGGACTTCCAAAATGGCCGCCAGTATCTAGTTGTGTTAACGTAGACGTGCAAAGGAAAACCTTGTGATCGGTACAGCTTCTCAACGTTTGATCTTCAGGAAACACACGAATATTGCAGGCGATTTCAATTTAGGCTGGTTATAAAAAATATTTAAAGGCCGCTAGGGGTTTAAACCAGGTTCTATGGTGCACCAAACCTCACACTTACTCTACTGTCATCCCAATAAATCGGAACAGTGTAAATAAAGAAATTCCCGCCTTGAAATATTCTCTAACCAACAAGGCAGCATTTATAGGCAATATAAATAAAACACAAAGATGCTCGTGTATATATAAATACAAACAAACAATAGTCTAGAATGCCATAAAGAAGGTACTCATTTACTTGGCAGAAGCCAGAGCAACAAGAGAATAAACCATTGAGTGCAAACAAGACACGATTGCAGACAAACATGAAACGTCACTGTTCTTTTGGGCTTTAGGTAAACGTCATAATAGGGTCCACAGACTGTCCGGTCGTCGCACAATTAAAGAGGAAAGCATAGAGGCGAACTGTAAATGGGTCCACCACCAAGCATGCAGTGCGTTGCAAAATGATAGGGTCATAACCTCTTTTGATAAATTTGTTAACAAGTTTAACAAAGATATTATGAAAGTGATCATGACCAAGGATCTCACAAAGTTTGTAAATCACGTCACCATAGAAGTCAGGTTGTGATAGTTAACTCAGCTCACTGATACAAAAAGTCAACGTCTTGATATGACTAAAATTCTGTTAACAGCGACGTTAAACACATACATACATACTCTTGTAATTTCAATAGACACACGCTTGTATTTCAGGAAAGATGTACATCAAGATAGGTAATTCAGATGAGATTTTAAAGGAGTTTCTCAAAAAGGATGACATATCACGTTGGCACTCATTAGGAGGGGATCCGTGGCTGACTGACCATTTAAAACGGCTGCTACAAACCATGTTTAAAGGTTTGTAGTTAAATACGTTTGAAATAATTTGCTATTAGGTGTCATTACATGGAGCACATGTCGTATCCTATTTTTGTTGTCGAAATGCTTGAATGTGTACGAATGTGAGCTAAATTGAACATATTTAAAGTTAACAATAAAATATGCTTTAGTTACTGATATGCGACCTGCAATATTGAGTACAACAAACGTATTTTATTGCATACGCATTAACAAAACTTCGTTTAAATCAATGTAACAGGAAATGTCAATATTCGTCCATATTAACATGTTCATATTGACGTGTTGTAAACTCATTGCGATGGAATAACTATGTTGAATACTCGTTAGGGATTGGTGCAATTCACTGTGAATGTCACAGGAAGCTCGTCATGTGATGTAAACGATTTTACGGTAGTATGTTTGTTTCAAATAAATGGTTTTGATGACAATTAAATGCTAAAACCTCATTATTCTCATTATTCATTTTTATGCAATAGAAAGGTGATTAGTCCAGTTGTATTGGAATATATGCACTCAATAAAAGGGTTATTAGTTTTGTATTGAGATAAATGCATTCAATAAGAATGTTATTAGTTTTGTGTTGGGATATATGCACTCGTTCTTCCGTGTATATTATTATGCGGAAGAACTCTTGCATTCATCCCAAAACAAATCTAATTACCTATAAATATTAATTTTGTATTTCATTTTCAATGTAGTAGTTGAGGTATTACGTGTAGTGAAGTTATGTTAATGTTTTTTGAAAAATGTATACCACAAACTGTAACTGAAGATGCCTATTTTTGCAGGGATTCGGTTTCATTCATTCACCAGTGACAGTTGTGTAAGTATGGTTACACCGACAAGAAGGCCATATATAGACAAAGTACACGACCAACTCGGAGTAGCTATAGGCGGAAATGGATACGCCGCTAAGTCAAGTGATGAAATTGGACGAATCGCCGCTGCTATGATGATGAACTTAAACATTGATAGCGATATTCCTATGGACACATTTAAATTGGTTACAGAGACATCGATGTCGAAACTTTGAATGTAAGATAAGCGAGTGGGTGCCAATTGTCACTATTTAAGGCGGTTTAAATTGATTGAACGAATTCCAAAATATTATATTGTAGACAAAGATAGGAGTGTAGTAATATCAAATCACTTGGCGTTACATTATACATTACAAAACAGAATAAAAGTTACACATAAATAAGAGAGAGATAATTATACAGTCATTAAAGGAACAGTGAGCGATCTGGAAAAGTAAATGGTACCAATACAAATGCAAGAGAAAATCGTCATTATATGCTTCAGTTTTGTATGAAATGTTCACATTAAATATAAAGCATATTAGGTTAAGATGACTTCTTATTTACGAAACTGTTTGGATTGGAAAGCACGACGACTCGTGTATTTTTTGTTGTTAAATCATAAATAATAATTCATAGAGAGTTCATATTACCAGCAGTTGTACATATTCTAAAATAACAGTGCAATTAGATCACAAAACAATAATTTAGTACAGCTTTAAATAATAATAAATAATGTAAACGATATATGAACCAAACCCGGCCGTTTCATCAAGTCTTTCTGACCAGCGTATTTCATTAACAATATGTTATGGGGCCTAGTTAAGTGCATATGTACATTAAAAATGCAACCGAAACACATCACGATGGTTTTACTCGTATTTGGATTGACACCCATTATTCTTCCAGATCTTCTCCATTCCCTTTACAAAAAACTAAAGTAAAGTATAAAGTAAGCAAACCCGTTTTTATAAGGGTCAGATTTAATCAGTTTTTGTAAGTTCGTATATTACTTTAAATATATCTGATGTATATTATATAAAGAATACTTTTAATATGTCTTACGTATATTATATATTGTTTAAAAAGTACTTTTTAAAAAACTTAACGTGAACAATGATGGTGATCAAATATGAGTTCAAATATCTCTAGCTTGATAGAGCTGTTGGCAATGGTTTGCGGTTATATCCCTTTATACTTGGTTGACATTGAGATACGATTGGTATCTGAACGTATATGAGTTATCTTCTCCTACAGATAGTTATATAGGGTTTTATATAGCAATAATCTCACTTCGTGCGTCCGTCTGTAAACTTTACGCGAAAACATATACTTTTCTAACCGTTAAATGTTTTTATATTTCTTTTTCAAATGTGCATATATATATATAGATGGGGAAAAAACATTTATACAGTGCTATATTGTACTGTAGCACTGTATAAATGTTTTTTCCCCCATCTATTAATTTATTCCAACATTTTCGTATCCCCTCGGGGATCCAGTGCTTTTCGAAAGGTATTTTGCTGTTGACCATGACTATATATATCATGTAGATATATATATATATATATTATATATATATATATATATATATATATATATATAGTCATGGTCAACAGCAAACTAACCATATACATATCCAAATGTCAGAGTAATTTTCAAGATTACAGTGTGGCTGTCGAAATGTTAAAAGCTGAACATCCTCTCTAATAACGTGTTCATGTTGTCATATTTGTCCTGAACTCTGTGCATGTGTATAGCAATAACACACGTCGAGGTCATAATCTATGGTCAAAAGTGCAGACAACTTTACTTAAAAAGGTTATTTGTTATTCCCTGTAGTCTGGCTCAAACAGTCGTGGGTGATCTTGTTTTATGCGACTGCTTCTTGTTAAATTAAGTTGTTCATCATACTCAGGTTTGCGACTTAAATTGAGTAAGCCAGAAGAGAGAACTGCGCGAGTTTGAACTACACATAGAAATATATTATACTTGTATATCGAGATAAACAGCTACATGCACCTGTTGTAGAGGAGCATTCTTAATCAATGAAAGATATACTTTTAATGGGAAATACTATTTCTTTTTAGCCGGATTGCGTAGCAAATCCAGACTTATAGTTCGTTTGACGTTTTGGTTAAAGTTTTTGGTTAACGTTCTTTTTTTCCTCATTTCTCGAAAAGGAATTTTTGGAAAGCTTTGAAACTTGGCACACGTGTTCATTTTCATTGATTAATGTTATATGGCAAAAACCATAACAACTCTGTCGTGTAATTTATCTGATTTATCCCCTTCTTACTTAGCCTTTTCAGTTGAAATGTTGAATGTACAGGCATATTTCAAATAATATTTGTTCAAAAGCTTTTTAATTTGGCATACATGTTCATTATCATTCCACATCCATTTGCGACAAGCACCTTAACGCTGTAACGCATTTTAGTAGAATTACCCCCCGTTTCTACATAGGTGTTTGTTAAAAATGTAGAATGTACGGTAATATTCCAAACAAACAATAGTCAGAGAGCTTTGAAACTTGGCACACACGTTCATCATCATTAAACAGCCATATGGATAAGCACCACAACGCTCTTGTGCAATTTTCTAGAATTATCCCCCTTTTTGGTTTAGATATTTGGTTAACATTTTTGAATGTACAGTCATAATCCTAAAACAAACAGAAAACTGAAATTTTGCACACATAATCATCATTATTACATAACCATATCTGCCAAGCACCATAACTCTGTCCTGCATTTTATTAGAATTGTCCCTCTTTTCCATTTGAATGTTTGGTTAACATTTTGAATGTAGTCATATTCCAAACATATATTGAAAGACAACTTTGAAACTTGGCATGCATGTTTATCATCTGTGTTACAAACATCATATGCCTTCTACCAAAAGTATCACCCTTTTTATGATTTGCAATCCTGTTAAGTTAGAAATATGGGGTTGGCACCAGTGTTGGTGATTCTTGTTTAAAACTATTTCACATTCAGATAATAAGAAAATGGCTGCCAAACATGTAATAAATAATCAGTTGAACCTATATGCATCAGGTTTTAACAACATATATTATGGCAATCGCAATAAATTCCGCAAATGATAGACAAAGGGTCATGAAATACAATCTGGGTATATTTTAAGTTCAAAATGGCTGCCGTTTTCAAAATGGCCGCCAAAACGTGTTGAAAATAGTAAAAAGTATAATTCGTTTAATAGTTGTTTGTAAGAAAGTAATTAATATGTTGAATTTGTACACTCTGTTGTCTTGGCATATTATTTGTTTGTTAATATTGTAATAAAGAGTTATTTAGAGGCACCATATGTTTAATGTTATGAGGGATTTACAAGTTTAAATCAAATTTCACTTCCGATTGACTCTAGGTTTTCTTCAGCTTTTGGAATTTCTGAAGGGTACTAAACTAATTTTCTTATCAGAATCTGTCGGTTCATTATAAAATATATTTATAAAAAAGAGTATGATAATGGAACTTTGGAAACGGCCGAACAAGACACATACAAAATATTGCAGTCTCGGTTTGAACGGTAGTGAAATATGCTAGCTACCGCTCACGCCCTCTAGTCCCGGGTTGAGCAGAACTCAATATTAATGAAATCATTCATGATTTTAACCATCCCGAAGATGGCATGCAGATGGCGGTGGACATAGAGATTTTCCTCCACCATGTCCAGCGGCGTAAAAACCCTAAACTACATTGGTAGACCTTATTTACAAGACAAAACAAGTAAACAAAACCTAAACGCGAAGACATTTTATGCTAACGGATTAACTGCGTCGAATCTATATTTCGAGCAGAAATGAAATTGGCCTGAAACCCAATGTGAAGATCATAATGGCATTTTGCGTTGAAACCTTCGTATCTAAAATGGAGGCACTTAAAACAATCTGAGACTAGTTTGAAGACTATAGATGGACCAGTGCCCATGAGGCAATTATGCCACTGCAGATTCCTTTCTGAAATAAACGAATACATCAGGGAATGCTCATGACGTGATTACCATACTTATCGTAAACCGGGCTTACAGTTATTTGAAGTGTGAGCAAGGCGAGCATTAGACCATTGAATATTGCACATGACAATCATAAAGAGAAACAGTTCGCAATTGCAGTACTGTTCAATTACACTTTAAATCTTAAAATTAGTCATCTCTGTGTGTGAGATAAACTTCATTAGTGTTGTCTCATCAATACCCAATAAACTAGCTCACAGGCAGAAATATAAGATTGTGAAAGAAGATGCAGGTGCAGTATGTGCTGTAAACCCGTCGCAGCCTCCACACTAGATGATCTCTGAACCAGAAATGGTTAGAGTTATCTGTTAATTTCAGTTATTGCAATAATTCATCAGGCGCTGCCTATGAAAAGACTCTGATCTTTTCCATAATGAACAAGATAAAGATGTTCGTAAGACAGGTTGAGTGACACAGTAGAGGAATTAGAAAATATATTTAAGGCCAATATTGAGGATTTACTGGTACTTGACTTACGTTACATAGACGACTCTCGTGTGAAAGAAATTGCAACAAATATGTAAATTATGTAATGCAAAGCATGACACAGAGCCTATAGATGACATAACCAAGTCTGTCTTTAAACAGATAAACCAGAACATGTTTTCTTTCCTCAGTGGTCACCTACCATAGATGCTATAACTTGCTTTCTCTTCTCGCATATACATGTATCATATTTGGTTCCGATTAACGGCAGATTAGGGTGTCTCACCAGCCTTTTCTTACTTTGGAAACCTTTTTTTGGATTTTAAACAGACTATACGAGCTGCCTTAAAACCCATTTTAATGCTTGCAAAACATTAGTAAGTATGATTAACAAGATATTTTACACATTGTTGAATGTCACTTGCAGAAGGTTTAGTAGGTGACGGCCATCTCGCAAAACAAAATCAGAGCTCTGGCTTACTGGCATAGCAATCGATTGCGATCGAAGAGAAACTAAAAACACGTTCATTAAAAAAGATGAAGATTTGCCTTGTATCAGACTACGAGAATCTGGTACTGATCTCGATCATGTCACTAATATGATACGATACTTTTCACACTTACTAGATGCAATGAAATACCTTCATTTGCTGAAAAAGGTAAAACCTGTGCATGGGAAGTCTGGAAATACCATGTTGAGGTTGCACAAGCTCTCCAATTCCAAAAGTTGTTCTTGTTGGAAAATGAAAATGTATTACAAGAGTAATTGCATGTTCGACAAGAGGAAGTGCTGTTGATGTCACAAAGAATTGTTGACATTCAGTGGTTCTAAGAAACAACAAGTCCATGTCACCAATTGATGTAGCTCTTTCAAGGACACCTGCCGAGTTGTTTACAGGTTGTAATTGGAAATTGTTGGAGACATGGCCTTTAGGTCCACCTGTGAAATGCCTACATCCGGTGACTGCGGTTGGAAGAGGGTATGTTGAAGCCATTCTCGATAACACTACCACAGGTATCAGCGTTTGCAAGGGACTTATTAAATGTAGATGTCAAAGAGACAAGTGTGTTGCAATTTAAAACGAAGTGTTAAAGCAGGAATGAGTCTTTTAACAATGGGATGTTTGGTACTGTGACTGTGATTAAGAAAAATTGTACCATTCAGATCATAGATAGTCAGATTAGATTACATTTAATGTTATCTCTCATATTGAAAATGTTCAAATGATATGACCACCATTTGAGTTCGTGTATATAACAAAATTCTTTTCGATTTTGTTTTCTGATAGTGTCTTGTTAATATTGTTTATATCAACAAATGTAATTTAAGGTCGTAATCAAATCTAATTCCGATAAATCGGAGATGAAAAATGTTGTTTAAGTGACCTTTCCGATATTTTTTCCCCAAACGTTTAGAAGAATCGGCAAGCTTGATATGTTTTTATAAGCTGCGGCGACCCATTAGTTTTGTTGCTTCATATGCATGTTTTAAAATCAGTTTTGATAATTATGTAAATAGTTCAAAGTAAATTAGTTTTACATATTGCTCATTGGGGAATATATTGCAACAGTAATCTGGTGATATATGTTGTCAATTTTTATATAAATATAATATATATCTTGGCCTACTGTTTCTTTTCAATTTTTTTTTTTTTAATTTCGACAGACATGTTTTAATAATTTAATTTTGAGTGGTCATATTCAATATGCATATCATTATCAGAGAATTCAATATGAATGTCATTAACGGCTCATCAAAAAATTATAGGTTATTCATTAAGTGTCTTGCTGAAGAACACCAAGACGAAACTCAGTGGCAATTGTGAGGCTTGACCCCGGGTTCACCGGATTTCAAGTTCAACGGTAACTATTCATAGGGCCTCGCCAGCCCCTTTATAAATTATGAAGGGGTATTTAATATGACACATTTCTTTTTAGATCTCTAGATAAATAACCATGAACGAATGCACTTGTAACATATAGTTCCTTTTGAAAATGTCAACTAAGGTCAACTACGGAATTGAAGACGGGACGAATCATGGCCTGTGGGCTTCGCTTCGCTTACCAAAATATTTATTTAACGTTCGGGGCTTCGCTTCGCGCGAAGCTCAATACTTTATAATTATTACACTTTCTCGAATTACTTAAACGTTTACTCCGGACTACATGTACATAGCTAGGCCCAAATGACAGCAAAGGCCCGATGTTTAACTTATCATAGCGGGTTGGGTGGGGTTGGGGGCGTGTAGGCATGATCTTCCGGACTTTTTATTTCATTTTAGAATACCTTAGGTAAGTAAGCTGTCACGGATTTATCTGAAAATACCCCCATCCTCCCATTGCTAGACCGTATAATGCATTTGTCTAACCGTATTAAAATGTCAACTAAGGTCAACTACGGAATTGAAGAACGGGACGAATCATGGCCTGTTGGCTTCGCTTCGCGAAGCTTCCCAACATATTTATTTAATGTTCGGGGCTTCGCTTCGCGCGAAGCTCAATACTTTATAATTATTAATTTTTTACGAATTAATCTACTTAAAAGTTTACTCCGGACTACATGTACATAGCTAGGCCCAAATTACAACATAGGCCCGATGTTTTTAACTTATCATTGCGGGGTTGGGGTGGGGTTGGGGGCGTGGAGGCATGATCCTCTGGACATTTTTTATTTCATTTTAGAATACATTAGGTAAGTAAGCCGTCACGGATGTATCTGAAAATACCCCCATCCTCCCATTGCAAGACCGTATCATGCATTGCTCTAACCATGGCCAGACCGTATCATGCATTTGTCTAACTTTTACTTGCAAACATTGTAGACCAAAGCAATAAACACATGTTCACGCACATGACGTCATGTTTACTATCGCATGACGTCGTGTTTAACGTCAGTTGTTGATGCACAAGTTAACTCAGTTAACGGCGTACTGAAAAATCTGAAGCAGGCCGGACGAGGTAAACTCCGGACATGAAGAACGCGGTAGACACAATGTCGTAAAGATGAATAATTTGGGGCTTCGCTGCGCGAAGCTTAGGGATAATATAAATGTGTGTGTTTTATTTTCGGGGCTCTCTGGATAGTTTGTCGAGCTTTGCTCACCACGTATTGTTTTTACGACTTTCGTGAAAGTTTGCTTTGTGGATTATTTTGAAAAAATAAAAAAATAAAAGCGTCTTTTGGCGGCCATTTTGAAAATGACGGCCATTTTGAAGAAAAAAATGACCCAAATTATATTGAATATTTTATTATCTATCAATGTTCTGAATTAAGTGTACAGTCCACACTCAGTATCTCGAATTTCAAGGGACCGGAAAAAAAGTTCGAGTTATCCGAAGTTCGAATTAAACGATTATGGCATACTTGTTTTTTTTATTACCCCACCCATCTGTTTTACACTATGCATATACGTGTATATATTGCCGATATTTGCCGATTTTAATGAAATACATGATTTCTTCCTTCATATATGTTTATGAATATGTTTCTTTACAGTTATAATTCATATCCAATAGGAAGATGCAATTACATTAATTACTTACTGTTATTATCACGCTCAAATTTGAGACACACTCACTGTATGACATGTTTCGCAGCATTCTACTTTCGTTTTGTCAGTTTGTATATTCGGGCATTTCATGTTAAAGCAGTATAAGAAAACTTTTGAGTTCTGTGTTCAGACATGCTGAATTAATGATTTGATTACATTAAACATTCGAATTTTATAGCAAAAAACAGAACATTGACAACTGCCACTGATTAATTAATTAGTTATATGTTTCGTCCATGTCAAATTAGTATAATTATTATAATTGTTTTAACCCACGCGATGGCCATTGTTTTCAATTAGCGTAAACAAACTTCCTCGTTAACAAGCCTTAATTTATCATGAAAAATCAGAGACAACACAAGAAAATAAATTAACAAACATGTCACCATGATTAATTTGTTACAGGTTAAATCATATCACCTTTTGTTTGCTTCACAATCATCTTCGACACCGGCTTGTGTTTGATCAAACTTGCATTTGGCACTTTAATTGAACTTCGAATTAGCGAGAGTAAATTAATGTATAGATTCGTGTTTGGGACCAGAAAAATAGTTCGAATTATCGAATAATTCGACTTATCGAAATTTGACTTAACAGAAGTCAAATTGCATAAAAATAGAAGGAATAAAATCGGGACCGTGAAAAAAATTCGACATAAGCGGAAATTCGAAATAAGCGAGTTTGAGTTACTGAGAGTAGACTGTATTTACAATAACAAGTTTTGATGAAACCAATTAATTAGGGGCTTCATTAATTCTTTATGGAATATTTGGCGGCCATTTTCAAAATCTGACGTGGGTCCATAGCCAAAAAATATTAAGTAGAGTATTGTCAAGGTACGTGTCAAGTTTGGTGCTTTTGTCACAAAATGCACAATTTTACCAATGTATGTCAACAATCTGCCCCACTATAGGAATCACAATTTAAACAGTTATTGTTTAAATATAGCAATTTATAAAGAATATCAGTAGAACCGATGGATGCTCACCGAATTGGGTACTTTGTATAACAAAGAGCAATATAATTTAAATGAAGCTGGAGTTATGGTAATCCTGCTCTGCACACCCTCGCATTGCCCTTTATCATTGTGTGAATCTCATTAATAGTTTACGAGTCATACTCCGGACAATAGTTAAAGTATTAAATTGCCAAGGGAATAACTCCAATTTGAACGAATATCGGTTCTTGTTTTCTGCTCATTCTAACTCACTGACCTCTATTATTATGTGAAGTTTCATTGCAGTCCTATTAGTAGGTTTTGAGGTATAAGTATAAAACTACCAAAGGCAATAACTCCAATTAAAATGAAGACAAAGTTACAGTCCATGCACTCTGTACTTCGGTTTATTGCCCGTTATCATTGTTTGACGTTTCAATGCAGTCTCTTACTGAGGTTAAGCTCAACGTTTAAAATTACAAAGGGCAATTACTCAAATATAAATGAAAACTATGTTATGGTTCTAGCACTCTGCGCTTCATCCCATGGCCCTGTATCATTATGTGACGTTTCATTGTAGTCCCATCAGTAGTTTTTGAGTTATTCTCCGGACAAGACTTTTAGCATAATATTACAAAGGGAATGAAGACAGAGTTACGGTTCTTACACTCTGCACTTTCTCTTATTTCCCTCTATCATTGTGTGAAGTTTCATTGTATTCCCGTTAGTAGTTTTGAGTTATGCTCCGGACAAGTATTCTAAGTATAAAATTACAAAGGGCAATAACTCAAACTAAAATAAAGACAGTGTTACGGTATTAGCACTCTGCACTTTCTCTCATTCTGTGAAGTTGCATCGTATTCTCATCCGTAGTTTTTGAGTTATGATCCGGACAAGAATGTTCAGTATAAAATTACAAGGGCATTAACTCTAATTTAAATGAAGACAGAGTTATGGTTCTTAATCTCTGCACTTCCTCTCATTGCCCTCTATCATTGTTTCAAGTGTCATTTTAGTCCCATCAGTAGTTTTGGATGTATGCACCGGGCAAAAATTCTATGTATGCATTTACAAAGGCAATAACTCTAATTTGAATGAAGACAGAGTTACGGTTCTTGAGCTCTGGACTTTCTCTCATTGCCCTCTATCATTGTGTCAAGTGTCATTATTGTACCTTCAGTAGTTTTGGATTTATGCTCCGGACAATAATTCTATGTATGAAATTACAAAGGCAATAACTCTAATTTGAATGAAAACAGAGTTACGGTTCTTGAACTTTGCACTTTCTCTCATTGTTCTCTATCATTGTGTGAAGTTTTATTGTAGTCCCATCAGTAGTTTTGAAGTTATGCTCCGGGCAAAACGAATGGACGGAAAAAGCGGTGACTATATGCTCCCCCGAAAATTTCGGGGAGCATAATGATAACCAGTTAATCAACATAGGGTTCGATTAATTTATTGTTGTATACGATTGTCACAAATATATAAAGATATCATCATTAGATGAGTTTGCGTACTGAGTATGGTCCGGTAATGCATAACCTTATGGGTCTTCAAGTGTGTTTAGAACCCTGGGTGGTTTCGTTACGTGTAGTGTGTTTAGAACACGAGTGGGTTGGTTTATTGTAATTGAAGTGTGCTTAGAAAGCCGGATGGGTCCTTTATTGTAGTGAATTAGAACATCGTGTCGGTTCGTTAATTGTAGTGTGTTTCGAACAATTTGTCGGTTCGATAATCGTGTTTAGAACACCGAGTGGGTTTTCTAATTGTAGTGTGTTTAAAACACCGGGTTGGTTCGTTAATCAAAGTGTGTTTATAACACCGGGTGGGTCTATTTATCATAGTTTGTTTAGAACAATAGTTGGTTCGTTAATCGTAGTGTGTTTAGAACACTTGGTGAGTTCGTTAACTGTAGTTTGTTTATAACCCTGTGTGGGTATAATTATTTGTAGTCTTGGTTCGTAAATATAAGTGTATTTAGAACATTGGGTGTGTTTATTAATCGTCGTGTGTTTAGAACACCGTATGAGTTCGTTAACTGGCGTGTGTTTACAACACCGGGTGGGTTCGTTTAGTACAGTGTGTTTACAGCACCGGTAGTTTGTTTATAACCCTGGATGGGTATCCTTAAGTGTAGTTTGTTTAAAACACCGCGTGGGTTCGATAATAGAAGTGTATTTAGAACACAGGTGGTTTCGTTTATCGTAGTGCGGTTAGAACACCGGATGGGTTCGGTAGCTGGAGAACACCTACACTTAGATAACTGGGCATTTAGCTACACGTGAGGTATCTTGGAACACCATCTTAGGTCAGAAATCTACACCTATTTTTATACAAGTTTATCAATGGAGCTCTTTGGTATTGACCCAGTATTAAAGTATAAAGTTCCATAATATATCCTGAGGAACCCCAACTCCAAGCATCGCACATCTTCCTTTACCTTTAATGATGCGAACTCTACATTCTGCAGATTACAGTTGTAGATAATAAAGTCCATCACACATACTTTCTTTGGGAAGATAATGTATTTGAATGTGATAAAAACAAATCGATATAACGTTTAGAATATATTCCATTTAGTGTATTTGTATTGAATTGAACCCACATTTTAACGTAGCTATACAGAACCGCTGTGCTATTTGCAGTTTTGAAATTACAGATGTGATATTTACAGATGTGATACTTGAATTGTATACCGAAAGTGTATAGACGTATTAATACATTAACATATGTCATAGTAGCAAATGGCATCGCAGTGTCACTCTATTAATACAATCACATCACTTAAAAACTAGATTGCATTTTGAATCCGCGACACACAGTACAATTTAAATAACCTTTTCATTTCTCCCCTGTTTTGTGCTTTCTTCGACAGAATATACACATACACGGCCGTGTTAAATATATGACCAATTTTAGGGGCTCCGATATATTATGTTGCAAAAGTAAATTTTCTACAATGGAATTGTTCATATTTTTTCTGATTGGAGTACACCAGCGAAGAATACCGGATTATCACGTGGCATAAAATACAGATAACCCATTGGTAGAGAAATATTGATGTGAAATACATGTCTGTTGTAGCATAACAGTTTCCATTTATCTCTGCACATTCAATATTCTAGTATAATACTCTTTTAAATAGTGACCATATAATTGGTGTTTTAATGTTAACATTGTATTTAACAATATTTTCGCCGGAACGTCCAGCTAGTGCGAAATTACTATATAATGATCAAAAAGAGTCATCATCTGAATCATTATCGAACATATCTCCATCGTAAATGTCTGGAGAATCGTTGCCATCATCATCGTCACCATCGTCGTCGTCGTTATCATCATCCATATCTAAATCGTAATCATTATCATCTTCATCATTATCATCGTCTTCATCGTTTGTATCATCGTCGTTATCGTCGTCCATATCTGAATCGTAAATATCGCCATCATCTTCATGATCATCTTCATTATCATCGTCTTCATCATCGGTATCATCGTCATCATCAGCATCATCATCGTTATCATCATCGTCACTGGAACTAGTGGCATATATATCATTTTTTTCCGGTGCTAGCAAAGATTTTTCATTAACAATTACGCCATTTTTGTTTCTTGCGTTCTTTAGCCAATCTTGTAGCGTTGGATCAATATTCAAAAATGCTTTTGCTATTTTGATACAATTGACGCGTAGAACTTTTGACGACACCTTTGCGTTGATTTTTCTCTGCAAAATATGAAACACAGTATCTTTTCTTTTTGTAAGCGCCCTAATTTCCGCTCCAAATGTATGTGTAAGTTGCTTTGCTATCTGTACGTTACCCTTTTCACATGCGACGTGCAGCGGTGTTTTTCCAAACTTGTCTTTAGCATTTACATTTGCATGTGGACAAATAAGCTCCGCCAGTTTAGTTTGACCTTTATGTATTGCTGCATGCAATGGTGTGTACCCTTGTTTTTGGGGTTTCTTGATGTCTGAGGTAAGTAGAAGCTTTTTTGCAATGTTTTTCTCTCCATTCATGATGGCATAAAATATAGGTGTTTGTCCGAAGCAATCACCCGTATTTGGATCGATGTTCATCTTTATCAGGGCATCTAAAAGTGTTTTGTTCTTCTTCCACACAGCAATGTGATAGACAGTCATTCCTTTTAGAATGGACTTTTTGCCGTAGGATGTTACTTTTAATTTTTCTTGTGATTTGTCATGTTCAAGAAGTAGGATAACAATTCTGACATGTCCTCGTATTGCTGCACAGTGTATTGCATAATGCCCTCTATGATCTTTCACGCGCACGGACGTTCCTTTTTGAAGAATCTGTTTTACGATATTTGTCTCTCCCATATCGCAGGCCACGTTCAGCGGCGTTCGCATAAATTTCCCACCCTTGACATTCAGTGGTGCGCCTTCTTTGATGAGAAAATCGCTTATCTCATGATGCTTGTACACAATGGATTTGTGAAGTGCAGTCATCTTAGCCGTGTTTTGAACCGAAAGATCTGCTCCTTGCTCCACAAGACATCGAACCGCCGCCATTAGCCCCTTTCTTGCCGCAACAATCAGAGGATAATTTCCATTGATTGCATTTCCTCTGTCGTTCACGTTTGTTCCGGGGTGGTCAAGCAACACCGAGAGTAATTCAGTGTTGTTTTGGTTTGCCGCTATATAAATTACATCCCCAGTAACCGTGGCACCATGTATTAAGAGTAACCTTACTAATTTGATATTTGATGCATGTGCCGCCAACAGGAGCGAAAACGTTCGATCACTATTATTCTTGTCCAGTATCTCCCTTTCGATAACTTCCATCGCAAACGTATCGGCCCCGATAAAGACGGAATACGCAGCAAGACACATATCAAGTTTCTCCATTTTGATTCCGTAATTATAGAAAAATCCCGACATACTCATCACAGGTTTTGTGAAAATGTCCTCATCGTCTTTGTGTTTGGCCACACAATCTAAGAACGTTTTGACAAAAGGGCGAATTTTAAATACGGGATGCAATATAATTCCTATATCTAATTCGTATTTAGGTTCAACACGATTTGGGCGAACACCACTTCTTTCTATTTGGGAAAAATTGTAATCCGTTCTGTTCTGATACTTGTTGCAGTCTTTCCGGAGTAATAACTTCACAATCTTTTCATGTAGGAGTGGATACTGATGTTGTTTGACGACGATCTTGTATTCGGGCGTCTGCGATTCGTCTATCGTTACATATTCCATCATGAAATCACGTGTGCAGAACTCAATAGTGGCCTCGGGGTAATCTCGACTAACGACAATGCCCACCATGTCCCAAATGACGTTGTGACTGAAAGAATACTCTCCAGTTGTTTCATTGAATTTTAGAAATCCGTTTTTGTGGTACTCGAGAGATTTTCGAAGTAACTTTACCATATTCGGTTTAAGATCAAATCCGAAGCTCTCTGCAATATTTCTAACATTTTCTGAAGTGCGTTTTAGATCTAAATGAGAAAGCAACAATCGACCATCATTTGCCCAAACTGTTATTAGAGCTAAAAACTTCTCCTCGTTTTCTCCACTTCGGTAAAGATCTTGTAAACACTTCTTGAAGAATGCATTTGGTTTTTCGAAGAAATTTGCTCCTCTAGTATATAGTGCACTGTTTTTAACGAACATGTCTGCACACTCAGGAAACCCAAATTGAAAGTCGGAGTCACCATTTGCTGTTCCACCAAAATATGAAGACGACTTTGTTGCACATTCAGCTATCGCATCTGTACGCATGCGCCTATCATGGATTTGTATTTTGTTTGTTAATATACGTATCTTTTCCTCTTCAGAGAGATCCTTTGAGGAGAGGTGGAACGTGTTTCCATCCGCAAAGAGAGGTTCGCTTTCAAGTATTTGCATTGTTTCTTCCATGATATACTGTCTCATAGTTATTATAACTTTCAGTTTCTTATCGGTAGCTGCTCTTTGTATATCAGGCAAATATCTCTGCCATCCGTCCACTAATTTCCGATCAAATGCGCGCGCACAAAACATATCGTCGATGATCACTGTGTCAAAAAGTTTTAGTTTCAGGTCCACGTGATTCCAATCAGCGTACGTACATAAATGCAGGCATTTATCAATCTCAGATAAGTCCAAAGCTAAACGTGCAGCCATGGTAGACTTTCCCTCTCCAGGAAGACCGGTCAAGACAAGAACATTCTTTTCTTCCAGTATTTTCTTTGCATTCTCATATGAAGTTGTTTCCACGTATGTCTCGCCAACGTTGTATTCACGGAAGAACAGTGGTGCTTTGGCTTTATGAAAGAAATAATAGTGAGAAAAAAAAACTTGACCTGAGCATTTTGATAATTCTAATAAAAGTAGCTTTATTTCAGTTTATGACACGGACGAAAAACAAATATATATACATGTTCGTAAAGAAAGGAAAAGAAAAAGCTACCCGATTCCAAAATTTAGGTCTTTACACCTTTTTGTTGCGTTTACACGACTGATTTCGATTTTATATATATTTCCGATTGAAAAAAGATTGATTGATACATAAACTACCACGATTTATTTATTTATTTTTATTTATTTATTGATATATTGATTTGTTTATATATATGTTAGCAAATTAGTAAATGGCTTTCCCAACAATCGGTATTTTCTTAAGTAGCTGATGTACTGCTGTCAAATGCAGTTGACAATATTATTTGACTAGCTGTTTCAATTTCTCACATTTACATACCAAGTTTAGAATAATTGAATGAGGTTAAGTCGTCGAATCTACTACAATCAGTTAATGTCGTGCTTACGTAATCATGCGTGAATTTATTGGATAAATATACCTAAACAGTTATCAAAATTAAACGATATTTATACTGTTATTTATAATATAATACTGTTATATACGTCTTTGACTATTTAATGTATTGTATTTGTATAATTTAAACATTACTTACATTTCAAACTCTTCAACTCCGCAGATAGGACATCTAGATTTCTGTTCGCCAGTTCATCTATTTTATCTTTCATATCGTGCAAACTCGGTATCTTTGAGGCCATCCGCATTAATATCTTAAAATACATCAACACATTCGCTAATATAACACAATAAAACGGTTGTACTATTATATATATTATCAAACTAAGATATTAGGACCGAATGACCCTGAACCGCTAACAATGTTCTTCGTAGACACTTGTAAAGGTAACACAAGTGGGTCAGAATAAAAAGGTCAGGTAAGTACAGAAGAATATTAAAAAACATTTTCAAATACATGTATACGCTAATTTAAACTGGTACCCCTCGGACGTGCTAAAATTGGTCTACATGATCACCATTTATACAGACTGTG
Organism: Cyrtodaria siliqua; assembly: GCA_037043455.1. Classification (NCBI taxonomy): domain Eukaryota; kingdom Metazoa; phylum Mollusca; class Bivalvia; order Adapedonta; family Hiatellidae; genus Cyrtodaria; species Cyrtodaria siliqua. Next base: position 91,012 of record JAWPHD010001950.1, read on the forward strand.
TGGAGGAGGAGTACTATAAGCGAATGCTATATGCAAAGTATTAGACTTTTAGCTTCTGTAGCTTTAGAGAACTCGATTTTTAAATGATTCTCCTATATCTCTATGTAAAACTGTCACCATAGTGTCACGCCAGGGTTACCATTTGAACAAACTTATGCTAAATGTATAATATTAGACCTTTAGCTTTTGCAATTTCATAGGAGAAAAGTGTGATGCACGGGACGCAGAAATATTCCACCTCAGCGTCACAATTTAAACACACTTGGTAGAAGACCATAAGCGTATGATACATGCAAGATATGATAGCATTTTGCCTTGTGATTTTAGAGAAAAGTTTTTTCTAAGTAAGTCTAATATGTAAAACATGCACTATCTCCATATGTATGCAATTTGGAACCCCGTGGCGTAACACTTTTTAATCCTGGGGGCTTCATTTGTGTAAAATTAATAGCTTAACCATTGTCAATCATCTATAAATGAACAATTTTGAAATCAGTGTTTTTTGAGAAGGCGTTTTAATGTTTCAAACTTTTATGGTAATGGCAATCATAAACGTTGACCTAATTTAAACAATTTTAAATACCATTTACCTACGGATCAACTATGTTAAGTCTGGTTAAAATGGACCAAGCTGTCTCTGAGAAAAAGTTGTTTAAAGCTATACAATCCCTATGTTAATTGGTAATAACTCATGAATATGAATGAGTCACGTGTGAAGCAGTTTCAAATCGACGAACACCCCAAAAATCGGTATATAAGGCAGAAATGTGTAAATTTTACATTTTTATTTAGCCTGTACAGGTAACATCGATAAATATACGGCTTCAGAATATATGTGATAAACAACATAGTTTCCCGGAACGGGATTTGAATCACAGCCTTGCACTTTTTTTATTGGTTTGTTGTAGCATTTTTAACACTAAATAGGCATTATGTAATTACTAGCGCGCGCACACAAACCCATCAAGCGCTAAATAAAAAGTCGAGATATGGTTGTTTTGAGGCGAAATATTAGTATTTTTATATTGATAACATACATTATTACACCAGGCAATGTTAATTTACACGTGCGACAAGATGGACTATATATGTATTGATCCATCATGAGTTGCGTTCAAACATGTTAAGTTATTTTGCCTCATAATAAATGGTACTAGTAGTTAGTATACTATTTTCTCAAGCAGCTTTATAGTTCAGGGGATAGAGCAGCAGACTTGAATGCAGAAAAAAAATCGTGTGTTCGAGCCCCGAAAGAGGCTTACCTTTTACTGTAAAAAATACTGTTACCTGTGCATAGGTACGATGTGCACTGGTCGATGTCTATACAATAAATAAATTCCTGTTCTATATTTGCTCGCTTAAATACCCGATTTCGACATGAGCTGCTGAGCTGGTGAACATGAACTTATAAATAAGGACACGCATACAAAGAAGAAATCGACTGATATAGAGACTGTGTAGCTTTAAAGCAACGGTTAATGACGGACGTCTAACGAAGAGTGGTCCCAATAGCTCACTGCCTTCAGTTCAGTTAAGATTAAAACAAGACTGTATATTTTTCAAAAAGTTCGAATGCTCTAGAAATTGTGTTGCTACGAATATATGTGTTAGGTAAATGTAATTCAGTAATAAGTAATACAGCACTTCTGGGTTAAATACTAAACGTTACGTTTATCTAGACCAACACACGTATAAACACTATTTGGAATAATTCATATAATTTAAATACCACTTCGGATTACTATTTGCTCTATTTGTTCTTAACTTATGAGATTACTCAAATATGCTATTCAGAAGTTATTCGATCTAAAACAATTAATAATGTAGAACATGATAAAATGCAAACTGTCTGTTACTCTTACAGAAGGCATTTGAACACTTCTCAGCAATATAACCATTTCAACATGTGCCCATCGCTGCTTGAAATCACCATCTTCTAAAGCAGGGTTGGTCTCGTGGAAAATCTATAACAAAATTTAATAATAATAAATATTAAAAAGGGGATCTAATGGAAGCATCACACAAAACCAAGAGAGAAAAGTAGCAGACTCGGTTGTATTGAGTCAGTTGAGTTATTACACGTAAGTACCATATACATTAAAGCATAAATAATGGGTAGAATCAAGAACGATAACTTTTATTGCATAATAATATGATTCGAAGACAGTCAAACTGATCACGGACAATCAATTACGTAATAGGTTGTCCACGCTTGATTATATACACATTCACTATAATTAACAGTACACTTGTGGTGTGGGATTGTAATAAAGCTATGTAATAGATATTATAATTATAGTATAATGTAATACATATGCAAATAAAAGCCAAAACCATCTCTCGGCCTTTTTCGCTTATCGCGGTATGCAATCTGAATGTCTTGTCAACTTCCGATACCGGGTCACAGAAATCGACGAGGCAGTTCCAAATATTAGGAGTGGTACAGAGATGACCGAAATAACAAATGTAGGCAGCTACATTATTAAATGTACGTTATGTGGCATTTTAGGAGTATTCTTGCCACTGACCGTTCCAATGAGGTAGCCTTATTGTCAACATTTTTAGCTCGACTATTCAAAGAATAAGATAGCTTATGTAATCACCCCAGCGTCGGCTTCGGCGTCGGCGTTGGCGTCGGCGTCCCACATAAAGGTTTGCGTGTAAGCTGTGTTTACAAGTCTATATCTCTTACATTTCTTATCCTAGCAAAAACAAATTTGGCCTAGAGCTTTCTTATAGCATTATCTTAAGGGCTGCATAAGCAATTTTGGTTCCTGCAAATTCTGGGCTCCCATGGAACCCAAATTATGATAGCCCATAAAATCTGTCCCATTTCACATCAAATTTTGCGTGTAAGCTGTGTTTACAAGTCTATATCTCTTACATTATTTCTTACCCTAACACAACCAAATTTGGCCATGAGCTTCCTTATAGTATTATCTTAAGGGCTGGTTAAGAAATGTTGGTTCCTGTAACCCCTGGGCTCCCATGGAACCCAACTTCTGATAGCATTTAAAATGTGTCTATTTCACATCAAATTTTGCGTGTAAGCTGTGTTTACAGGTCTATATCTCTCACATTTTTTGTCATAGCTGAACTAAATTTGGGAAATGGTTTCCTTATAGTATGTTGTAAAGGGTTGCATTAGTAATTTTGTATTCTGCAAAATCTGGGCTCCCATGGAACCGAAATTGTGATGGCCCATAAAATGTGCAATAAAGGCAGATCTAGGTTTGCATGTAAGCATGTATATATCTATAACTTTAGTTTGGGATTTCTTATAGCATTATGCATCTTATTCCTAGTTCACACCCATATTGAGGAATGGGCTTCCTCCTCCACCCCCGCCCCCACTCCCTCCAGCCCACCCCCACCTCCACACTTTTTGTTTTTACATATTTCTGTGTTGTTTAGTCAATTCTTACACATAGCTTCTTATACATATATGTTGCCCTACTCCCCCACCCCCCACTAAACCCCCCCCCCCCCACCCACCCCACTCGGAATTCAATATTTTTTTTACATATTTCTGTGTTGTTTTAGTCAATTCTTACACTTAGCTTCTTACACATATATGTTGCCCCTCGCTCCCCACCCCGCCTCTCCCCCTCCCTCCACTCGAAACTATTTTCTTTTTACATATTTCTGTGTTGTTTTAGTCAATTCTTACACATAGCTTCACCTCAACCCCCACCCACTCGAAACTCATATATATTTTTTTGTTTTGCATGTTTCTGTGTTGTTTTAGTCAATTCTTACACATAGCTTCATACACAATATATGTTGCACCCCCGCCCGCCTCTACCCCTCCTCCCCCACTCGAAACTGAATATATATTTTCTTACATATTTATTTGTTGTATTTGTCAATTCTTACACATAGCTTCTTACACATATATGTTGCCCCTCTCCACCAACCCCACTAGAAACCCGATCTCCCCACTCGAAACTCATTTTTTTCTTACATATTTCTGTGTTGTTTTGGTCAATTCTTACACATAGCTTTCTTACACATGTATGTTGCCCCCTCCCCCCGCCTCTTCCCCCTCCACACTCGAAACTCGATTTTTTCAGATTCAGATTTTTAAATTTAGATACACAGATGAAATATCAATAAACAAAATGAAATGAGGCCACAATACAAATTGCCAGATATCAGCTCCCTCCCCGAGTTGCCTTTCGACCACGAATTTCTTTTTTAAAATGACAGCAATTTTAGATTAAAACAGATAAAAAATAATAAAATTTCACACATAATGTTATATCGGCCCGAGTTTCTATACAAGCCCCGTTCCCCAACCCCACCCCACATTGTGTTATCCTTGTTTTCTGATGGTATATACTAGCTATATTATTTATTATTCTCTGAAAAACGAATAGTCGAGCTGCGCTGTTCTCCGACAGCTCTTGTTATGTTTGTGATGCCATATCTTGTATTTTAATCATCTCTCTAGTTGTTGTTTATTTCTGTGCGACTTTGTGGATGACTGTGGTACTTAAATACTACATTTCTAGTTCGACTTTAATATCTTCTTTTATTGATAAACTAAATCTCACATGTGTGACTATGTCAATATATTAAATTCATTTAACTCGTTGTATGATGTGAGGGAGAGCATAGCCTTATACATGTACACGTTTATCCAACTTGTTTTATAAATGTAATATTAAATAGTCGATAATGTAAGCTATTTTCAGATGTTATGTACCCTAAATTCACTGATTTGCTAATGGAGTTCTCACAGGATATGATAACAGTTATACTACGTACTTCATGCGTGAAATTGTTCCTCCGAATTTACAACAATCAGTGTAATATGCATTTGCCCTTAGCAATATAACATCACTGAGACATTAACGTTTATACTAGCCTATAACCTTCTTACACTTTTTTTAATCCAACCGAACTATTTTGAAATTATTTGTCGGTTGTCTCAGCGTGGATCGCATTCGTATAATCATGACTTCATAAAGGAAAGATGAAAAGTAAATCAATGGCATTACATAAGTACTGCTAAACTTTTTAGCATATGTCTACGTTGAGACCTACTACCATACTTTCTCATGTCTCATATTATTTGCGATGACCCTACTCCAAGCTATTATTTACCAGCATGTCATAAATACCTCGTTTCTTATGTTTCTGATTCGTGCGATATCTGCCTCTTCGGATACATCGTTGTTTGGAGGTGGTTTCTTTGGGTCCCAGCATTTAGCTTTGAAATTCAGACCACATGCATGACGTAGTAAAAAGACCAGCAGGGAGACATCAAATTTCTCTGACGAAGGTGGTGGTTTTCCTTTGGGCGGATAAACCTTCTCGTACTGGGCAGGCGATATATTCTTCTTGTACTGTTCTATCAGGTAAACTTTCACGCTGTTTTTATTGAGATCTGCGGCCAAAGATATTGGTGGAAATGATTTGTCAAACCTTTTTCTAAGAACATGTGCTCCCAATTTCGTTATCAGCAGCTGTAGCCGGAGGTAGTGGGACTGTCTGAGGTATGGCTCCTCCATATCTACAGTAGTTTCGGTCATCACTGAACTAGGCAAATAAATTATATGGACAACAGGCCAATTAACCATTGACAATATCATTATAGGAAGCAGTTCAATGAGAGCTTCAATCTGGAGAAAGCTTTATTTAAATAAGTATACAATATAACGACGGTTATTAAGAAATTGAAACATGCCTATATAACCATATTATATATGTATGAAAGAAACCTGCAAAAGCCTGGACTGAAGTGCCTACCTTATACATGTAAGCTATATCATGCCTGTTATGCAATTCTAGTTATTCACTTAGTAAATGTTTCCCAATTGAAAAAACAAACATTTTAAAACAAATATTTATGTTTGTTTGCCTTATACCATTATCGTTAAGTTAACTTTTAAAACTATTTTGTGACATGTCTTTGGCAAGTAAAATATGTATTTAATACGGTTCATTATGGTTCAATATATCAATTCCTACAGTGCATATTCTTTTATGTTTTCCCATCTTGAAGATTCCCGACACTTATTTCATATTAAAAAGGACCCTGACCCCATACCCAATAGACCAAAAACGAACACTGTTATTTGATATTATACGATTCATGCGCTCCGTTGCATTTACCATTTACAATGCATTCTCGTACGTGGCCGACGATAACAAGTCTTAATCGATAACCTTTATTCATTTGGATCATGTGATTTACATAAGCAAGTTTCACATTATATACAAGTAAAATCAAGTTTCAACATATAGGTCACTATTTTCTGTTTCAATCCTGTTCTAGTCTTGATCATCTTCGACGCTTGTTGTAAATACATACGTATTGACCCTTTGTGCAGATAAAAATGAAACCGGAAACACATGTCTATAATTTCTTCTTTTTCTATTATAATATTTGCGACCATACATACACATATAATGATGAAGTTTCCCTCTTTGTTTATTTATTCATTTAGTGTCTATCTGCCGTTCTGTATATCTTCGATAGATGTTGCACCTGTATCAGCCAATCAAAAACGAAACCATAATCTGGGTAAAATAGCTGCCGCGTCAAACTTGTTTTTTAGAAGAACAGTTCTAGACGTTTGTCTTAAAAAGAAACAAGCGTCAATGATGATCTAGACTAACCCTGACCTAATTACTGACGTATACGTATGTACATATGATTTTACATTTAGACAATAACACGTTTTTGAGTTGGCATATACAACAGTAATATCAATAACATGTTTTACGTAGACAAGCCAAACACTGATTCAAAAGACTAATTATATATTCCCCACCACATTCTGAATAGGCTACTTTCGATTTTAACAGAAACATTCATCTATAATTTCACTTACTTGTTCCTATTTCATCCAAACGATTTCGGCAGTACTTGGTTAAACTGATTGTAAAAAGTCTATGTATATTCTGCACTTAAAAAGAAACACTTATAAACTGATACTCAAATAGACATAATACAAAATGGCGGCAGTAAACACTACAGCCGGTATTTACCTAACGCCCAGCTAAGGTGGTAGTGAACAGATTGCAACTAAGGTAGTAGTGAACATATTGCAGCTAAAGTGGTAGTGAATAGATTATGAACTACACATTAATGTGATACATACTACGGTAGTTGTTACGTTAGTTAAACAGGTACTTCGGTGTTAACACAGCTTCAAGATAGTTAAATGCTGAAATACATTATCATATTAAAGGTTTCGTAATCGTTTTTTCTCTCACACCAAGACCATACAACACAGTAATCCATAGACAGTGATTTGCATATGATGCTTTCTCTCTTGTTTGTGTTTGTTGCTTCCAAGGATACCTTATTCAGTATTCATTGACAACTAGCATTTATTAAGTGCTGTGTGACGGCTGTAAAATGTCACCGCGACTACAAATCACTAGTGTTATTAGTGTCTTTGTATGAGTACTAATGTATGTATGTATATCCTTTAAATGTATGTGTATAGGAGGATGTGTCTATGTATGCATTTATAATAACAATAATGATAATAATAATAATAATAATAATAATAATAATAATAAAGCAAATCATTAGTAGATGATTTACATAAATACAGCTATTATTGCTATATAGTGAACACCTGTTTACCTATGAATAGTTTTAAGTAAGATGTAAACAAGTTATTGTGTCATCCAAGGTCATTCATTTATAATAAGTAAAATAGACATTTCTGGATGAGTATATAGAATGTTGATTGTTTACATTTAACATGATGTTATTGTGTTTATGATATGATACATCATATTACTCATTCAATGTAATTGGAATATTCTAAAGCTTTTATGACTTCCAATGAGGCATCATACATGTATGACTGTCAAGGTTATTTAAAACAACTTGTTTATCTCATTGTACTATTCTAAATGTTCCATGACATTCTATGAAAGTATAAATACAGCATTTTGGGGATATTTGTTCAGTATTTAGAGTTGAGTATCTGGTTCAGTATTTGGATGGAGAATTTACTTCAAATTCAGCATATTGGATGCTTTGAATTAAACATATATTCTGAGAGGATATACATTATTGTGCTCATCTATAATAAAAGCGACATTGAATTATTTGGGCTATTGTGAATAAATAAACCAGGAGAGAGATTTGAAGTGAAATTGGATTAAAGGGACACTTGACAATTTTGATTAAATGTACAATTGACAATCTAGATTAAAGGGCCACTGGCCATTATTATTTGGACGTTTTTATTCGTATATCGGATTTTAAAGAAATACTGGATTTTATATATTTTCTGTAAGTGAATATTTTTCATTTTAATATTTGAATAAATGTGTAAATTATATTTTCAATAGCATTCTCTACTTCATAAGTCTTCTAGTTAAACATCATACTTTTATTTATTGAGAAAATGAATTCCAGGCTAATGTAACGTGTATATTAATTGTAAATGTTAAAATATCACTGTCATTATTATATTACCACGTTTAACGGGCAGATGCCTATTGAATTTGAATTAAACATTTCTATTAAAATGGATAGAAGCTGATGGGATCAAAATCGATTGATAAAGAAAGGGTCGAGCGGGAGGCTGGGGGATGAGTAGTAGATGGTGTGTAAATTACATTTCCGGGGACAATATATTTATTTACTTAAAGGGAAAATAAAGAAGCACTTTTCTGAGGGTTTTGATCAAAGAAAGCATTTTTAAGGTAAGATATATAAGAGGAGGGATTTCGGGAGAAGACCTGTTGGGTGCGAGATCAGAATGAAGAATATTGTATAAGTGTGGTTACCGTGATACAAATCTTCAGAGATGGGAAATAGTTTCGAAGGACATTTCTCGGGAGGTTATTGGAGCACATGAGCTCAGTAAAACCGAGTCCTTGTCTATCTTGTTTGTGCTTGTTGCTTCCAAGGGATCCCCTTTCCAGTTTTTATTAGATAGCATTTCCAGAAGGGTGAAAGGCAAGACTTCTAGGATGGTGCAGGTGTAAAAAACATTTTATATGAGGCGTATGATTGAAAAAAATAATTTCAGACGGGGGCGCGGAACAAGGGAAGATGAGAATGGATAATAGCTATTTGAGGGCAGTGAGACGGAAATAATTGTTTAAAGAGACGGTATAAAGACGGACTTCATTTAATGGGGACAACTAAAGATGTGTTTGAGGGATGGAGAGATGAAGGACCTTCTGTGAGAGGAGTTGGAAGGTTAAAACATATGTTTCGAGTGATGGAGTTTGATAAAGAACAAATTAATGACTGCATCATCAGATATTTGAAAGTCTACACGACTGCATTTTGTTTAAATTCCGACTGAAGATGTTTTAAGAGGCTGGATTATGTACAAAAAATAGAGTTAAAAAAGATTGGGTGAGGTGAAATGATGGATTTCTGGAGAGTAAACAGACAATTTATCCATGGTGTCTTTGGTCAAAGAAAGTCTTCATTAGATAAGACAGATGATAAGAAGGCCTTCTCGAAGGGTTCGGTTTTTGTTTTTTGTAGCATTATGTGTGGTTACGTACTTATCAGACGGTAAAGTGTGCGTCTTAACGTGGCAAATTTGAAACGTTAGCTCAAGAAGTAAAGCGTTACATTCTATTGCATTATAATACTCATTTGTTGATTTCATTTGGAAATTAGTATGCAGTAATTATAATTTTCAATGTTTGTTTTGAAACATTCAATTTAACAAGTACTTGCCTCTTTTTCGGGCATTCATTTTCATTCTGCTGCCAGTAACAATTGTGTATCTATAGTTACGCCGACAAGACAGTCATATATCAATCTCATTAAACTCATATCCTAATTACGCTTTGATACTCTCCGCTAAAGGATCTGACCACACTCCCTTGTAGGTCACGTCAGATCGACCTATCATCTCATCAATATTCATGAGAAGATCAACTAAATTCAACCAATGAAATCGCGCGTTTAATATGCAGTTCAGATGACGTTCGAGTGAACTGAACAAAAGAAAATCCACATAAAACACATAGATCTATATCCGAATAAAGATAAAGTCTTTGTGTGTTATTGCTGTGGATTGTACGACCAATTCAAAGAAATGCACTAAATGGAAGGTTTAAATTAAATACATACGAATTAAACAGCGATGAATTATAATGGGTTGAATACGGTTTCATATTAAGGCTTATCCTTTTATTTTATAAATACCTACATTTGTGTTGTATTTTGAGCACCTCATAATTCGATGGTGTAACCCAGGTAATACTACACTATTATTCTGAATGTTGTTGCATGTTACGACTTGCCAAATAGATTCCCAGTATATAAAATAATTCAAGTATTACTTTTATTAAATCCAGAGATAATAAATACAGACTGAAAAGTGGATGCATTGGAATCAACAAACACAAACAAGAGATAAAAGTAGCAGACTCGGTTTTATTGAGTCTGTTCGTGAAGGGTAATGTGAAGAGCAACACCTCAAATGAAACGAAAGGTTTGTATTAGTCTATTAGGTCATACTAGAACAACTACCTCAAAGGGAGATGAAATTAAGGAAGAGCTAAGAAGCACACATTTGAGACACATATATGTAAACACATTATTTCATTCCACACTTTGTATCTACAGTTCCATGTAAAACACTAAAATCTATTTCTAACTAGTTAAATGAATTCCACTATATTACTGCGTTGTATTAGTGACGGTATTGCACTAAGACTAATAATATTACACTTTTACATCCACTATATTATACGACACAAATGAAAGATCTCAGAAAGGTATATGGAATATTTTCATTTTTGTCCTGCCATAAACACTGCACTAACCTAAAATCTGTTAAAATACGACAAGTAAGCTAAAAATATATTGAACCACACTCATTTGTTTATTCGCTATTATATTATGTTGTATACAAATCAGATCATATTAAAACATGTCCGAAAGCATGATCGAAAGAAAAATTCAAGATTTCTGTCTTCACTCTTTATTGATTAAACCTTGCACTGCACACACTAACTGATACATTAATCAGAGTACTGTCTATGTAAGGCAATACAACCTACAATGTACATACAGTTAATATCAAGATCATCCTTTGTATATTACATTTTGTATTATACTATATATTAATATGTATATCAAGCAAACAACACAATTATAAGCAATGGCGTGTGGAGAAAATAATATATTCGGGATAGAGTTGTTTAATATTTAATTTAATTAGGAATTGAAATACTGAATTGGATTTTATAGTCGCACCAACAGTTAAGGTCATACGGTGACTTTCCAACTTCCATTGATGGAGGATGACCCCAGGTGCCACTCCCAGCAATTTCCGAAAACGAGTGGGCACCTGGGTAGAACCACCGACGTTCTGCAAGAAAGATGTATTGTTTCTCCACGTTAAGTTTCCTAGGTCTTTAAAGTAGCGAACCCACAGCGGTGAGGGGCAAGTAATTTCAAGTCAGAGACTCTATCCACTCGGCCACGGACGCCCTATCTAATTAGGAATACAAATTGAATATAAACCATAGACACGCTTGAATATTCACTTGAACCTGTTTAATACTTAATGGTGACACATGTATGTAACTGAGAAATGTTTCCAACTGTTTCCTGTTTACCATCGCTATGTTATATAATAATATAGGGTTAACTGTATTGGAATTTTGAATTTTGTGATGGTATAACAGTCGTTTAATGGTCGCAACTTTTTTTAGTGGCGACGCTTTAGCGGAGAAGTTAAACACGATTTGCGACCGTTAAACGACTGATATACTGTCGCAAAAGCTAAAATGTCAATACTGGTTAACCGTATCTAACGCATTTAAGTGTTTTTGACAGTTTTACTCACAAAGGCTTTCAAATAAAATTAAAAGACGTCACTGTTTTGACGGTTAAACGTCACGTGACTGGATTTGCGACGGGTTATGCACTACTGAATAGTCGCACATGTTTGAACGTCAACCGGTCGTATTGCAGGATTTTTGTCAAGTGCGTTAGAAAGCGTATTTAATGGACTATAATTATGACAACTGTTTCCTTTAAAAACAAATTGTAAAACCGATTTCCTTATACAATTACATATTGCAGCTACTTTAATATGAACTATATCGTATATAAATTTATTTAGCCAAGATGCAAATATCTAAATTTGCCTATAATTGAGATTTGGTGCACCATAGAACCTGTTTTAGGATATTGATTATCAACCTCGGCTTCGCCTCGGCCGATAATTATTTCCTCAGGATGAACATTATTACTATCACCCTCTCACTAATGTGATATTTATATAATACCAGTGCATGTACAGTTATTCGAGTATTTGTTGCATTTATGATATAAAACGCCCAATAGTAATCGTGGGATAATGTTATTTATATGAACTACATATGCAATACAGCTGATACACATTCTGATAATAACGTAAATGGTATTAGACTGCTATTCCCTTGATAAGTAACAACATAGTCCCTTGATCGATACCGATTGATCCAACCTGAAGTATAAGACGTTGATGGAATTACATAATCTGATATAAATTCAACGTTACTATATAAATAGTATGAAAGAAGCTATCCAGAAAACAACTACTACCTTTTACAATATCTGTACACCGTTTCTAAATCTACTGACGACGAGATATACATAACTTACATATTTTGAGACTCCAAACAGAATACACGGTTTTAACCAGACAGGCCGAATTCTAAAACTGGAGCGTCGAATTAAAAGTTACGAGCTCATAATTCATTTTAAGCATATTGAATCACGGGTGTTTTAGAACCCGTGAATAAACCTATACTTTAATAGGCATATATACATTATTATATGACCTGAACACCTGGATAGAGTTTTGATTTACTGTTTTGTAATTTAATGTTGCCTTTATTTGGCGGGTTAGGTTGTTTAATAATGTAAATTGACCTTGTATTTATAAAACATCCCGATACAATGGGAACTAACTCCTTTTATGAATCAACAACTAACATACAGATCAGTAGTCGTCGGCTTGATCTCCGTACATATCATTGTCATCTAAGCCGTAATTGTCTGATGGATCAAAGTCGTCCACATCGTCCCGATCGTGGTTGTCTAGTGGAGAGACGTCGTCCACACCGTCCCAATCGTGGTTGTCTGGTGGAGAGACGTCGTCCACACCGTCCCAATCGTGGTTGTCTGGTGGAGAGACGTCGTTCACACCGTCAAAGTTATCGCAGTCGTCATAGTAGTCATCAGCTTCAGTTTCATCATAGCCATAATCATCATCGCCGTAATCATCAAAGTCATGAGCATCAAGGCCTCCGTCTTCCCAATTGCTGTACACCTGAATGTACATCGGCGCTTTAGCTATACGGGAAAAAATAGAAGAAGAAATAATGAATATTAGACATACGGTATGTAGCCTATGTGTTTTCCCGAATTTATATTTTGTAGTTCACAACATTATTACTCAACCAGTACAGGAGAGTTATTTTCCAATTTCATATTGCACTCAAAAAACGCTTATCATATTACACAAGTGTGTATTAATTATAGTGTTACATACGTGTACCGAATATTAATTATGAATAAGGCCACACTTAAACAATATTATGTTTGACCTTTCCCGACTGATCCGAAAAAACGGGCCCTACCCATATGTTTTCCCATTTTGAGAACTGCTTTTTCCCCTTAAAAGCGGCGCATTTAAAAGCATTTCAATTGAGTTGAGTGTGTCTTACATTTTAAACTCTTTAGCTCCGAAGATACTACATCTAGCCTGCTTTTTAAACTATTTAACTCCGCCTTGAGTGCATCTGGATTACTCTCCGCAAGTTTGTCAATATTTTCTTTAACATCATCATGATCATGCAGATGTGAGGCCAGTCGCAGTAAGACCTTTAAGATAAGCAACATAATAATGCAACAAGTTTAGACCAATTACACTGACGATATTTATTTCTAAAGCTGGAAAAACAGGTTTCTGACAGAGTGTGTATTTGTTATAGGTAGTGTGCACTCATAACTAGAAAGAAAGTAAATGTTAAACACAAATTGCTACAATTGAGATACTATCTCAAAATTATGCTTATAGTGCAAACTATGAATAAATTATTAACAACATTTCATCTAGCAATTACAGTATCTGCACAATTAAACCATTTACGAAGTACAGATGAACAATGTTATACTTTGCATTCCTCTGCCAGTAATCTTACCAATTCAACATTTGCCCAGTGTCTTTTGAAATCGTCATATTCTAAAGCAGGGTTTGTCTCGTGGACAATCTGTAATAGAAAAAAAATGTAGCTTGAAAATAAAATCGAGCAAACGTGACTTTTATAAAAAGAAACATATGTAACTGAACTTAATAGAAAAACAACAACTAAAAATGAAAAATAAACATTACATGCAATATCTTGAAGTTCCTAAAAAAGATACATGAATATCCCTGTTGGACAAAAATAAATAATATATTAGCATACTGAGCATCCATTATGCTAGAGATATATTGCAGTATTCGTAAAAGGCATTGCTATAATTATCAGATAAAGTACCTATGAATACTTGTAAGAATAATGTAAGCATGCTAATGTGTCATAAAAGGCCAATCATTTATAATAAGTAATATATAGAAGTTTCTGGATGAATAAATACAATATTGATGTTTACATTTAACATAACATCATGTTTTTGTGTTTATGATGTGATACATCATATTACTGTCATTCAAGGTTAAATAACTTGCTTATCTTTAAAGCTTCTATTATGTTATATGGCGGTCTATTACAGTATAACTACAGCATTTTGGGGTTGCTATTTGTTCAATATCTGGTCCAGTATTTGGATTGAGAAAGTAAATTAGATTTCAGTATAAAGTGAAAATAGTAGATGCTTTGAATTAAAAATATATTGTAAAGGAATAAAATGATTGCGCTCATCTAAACTAAGGTGACATTGGAATTTTTGAATTATTGTGAATAAATAAACCAGGAAAGACTTGAAGTGAAACTGGAGTGAAGGGACACTTGACAATTTTGATTAAAGGGACACTTGCCAATATTATTTGAACTTTATTCTTATATCGGATATTAAAGAAATATTAGATCCATTTTATGTAAGTGAATATTTTTCATTGTAGTATTGGATCTTTGATTATATTTGAAAAAAAGTTGTTGCTGGACACCATATTTCGTACGCATCTGTGTCTCGCAGTAGCTACCTCCTCGAATAGACTGTTAGTGGTAAATTAAAAACACATCATGTATTATATTCTTAATTATTGTATTTTATGACAAAGCAAATGTCATATCATTAAAGTTTCAAGTTCTTACAATATTATAAACTGTATTTATTGACATTCACATAAGCACTCTCCCCGCGAAGTAATGATATGATTCATTAGAATCACCGAACCCAATCACTTTGGCATCAAAGTAGAATATCGCTTAAGCCGGTGAAAGAATCATGATAGGTGTTGCATGTTGTTTGTGATTGCTGCTTCCGAAGGAGCCCCTTTATTGTAAGTATTGTTACACATGTTACATCCTTTACACTTATTTTAATATCTGCTTTTCCATTAATAACTGCAGCGTGGCTTAGAAGTAAAGCGTTCGCCTCCATGTGAGATGTCGTGGGTTTAATTCTTGGCTGAATTATATGAAAGACTTCATACAAATTGTACTAGTAACTGCCTTGCTTACGTTGAGCATATAAATGGAAGTTCTACGTTATAATGTCCCAGTGTCAATAGCTCACGGCTACAACTAGAGACCGTCGTGATATGACCGAAGATTATTAAAAGCGACATTGAACGACATACATAAATATGCTTCCTCGTTAATAATACAACAAAAATACCTCATTTCTTATATTCCTAATTCGTGCAATATCGGCTTCATCAGAGTCGTCGGTGTCTCCGGGATGTGTTTTGGGGTCCCAGCATTTTGCTCTGGAATTCAGGCCACACACATGGCGTAGTAGAAATACGAGCAGAGACACGTCAAATGTCTTTGACGAGGGCAGTGGTTTTCCTTTGGGTGGATACATCTTCTCGTAATGGGCACGTGATATATGCTTCTTTAAAGGTTCTATTATTTTGATTTTAACACTGTTTTTATTTAGGTCTTCGACTAATGTTTCTGGAGGAAATGATTTGTCAAACCGCATTCGGAGGACACTGCTTCCCAAATCCGTAATTAGCAGATGTAACCGGACGTAGTATGCTTGTTTCATACATTGGTCATCTATGTCTGCATTAGCTTCTGCCATCACTGAGCTAAAGAAAAAAACATGGCTGAAAGTTAACTCATATGAAAAACTAAGTAAAAAATGTCATTCTAATATCATGCTAAAAGGAAAGAGTCCTTGACAATTTCTGAATTAAAATACTAGACAAAGAGATAAATATAGCACATATGATACTAACATCATTTAACTGAGAAAAGTAAATTTAATTAAAAGGAGTGTCTGAAACAAAACAAATGTTTATTGACAAAACAATTTGCAACATGGTATATCGTTTTTAAATGACGTCTAAATAAACCAACCATGATATATAAACAGTTTCAAAAACAACAATTTAAAAGCTGATTTAACAAAACGAAATAAAAAGCATGTTTTTCCATTTTGAACGATTTAAATTGGCTCGTATGACCATGATGACCGTATTTTATTAATGTAACAATGACGTCAACGTTATCTAAACATCTACTGTTTCATGTTTTGCTGATAGACATCTTGAAATGTGTAGAGTTTACATATGACATTGAACACTATTAATGCTTATATAAACCTCAGAAAAATAATAAAAAAGCAATCGACAATAAACCTAAATTGCGGTTAGGCAGCATGTGTACACGTATTTATAAGGTTATGAGTTACTTGAATTAATAATTATTCAATTCAAGTATGACCTGACATTGACGGAATGTGTGCCTACTCATAATACACGATCTTTGTATGAGATACTGTTTTTTTTTAATATTTATTTTTCACAGCCGGTTATACCACAATATATATTCAGTGTAAAATGTTAGTGTTCTCATTGATTTCAATGCAAATAGACATTGGTCGCAAATTCTCTCACTCGTTATTCTTTTTGCACTCTGTCGACAGTGTTTTGAATTCCAGCACACAGTAGACTTTAGGACTTTTATATTTTCAAGGGATCCTCTTTTCAGTGTTTATTGACATTCACACTAGTGTTTGTTTAGTGCTGTGTGGTGGATGTTAAAACTCTCACTCATTATTCCTTTTGCACTCTGTCGACAGTGTTTTGAATTCCAGCACACAGTAGACTTTAAGACTTTTAGATTTCTAAGGGATCCTCTTTTCAGTGTTTATTGACATTCACACTAGTGTTCGTTTAGTGCTGTGTGGTGCATGTTAAAAGTCGCCGTAGTTTTATGTCTTACTGATACTGATTCTGTGTGGCTTTAACGAAGAATTCCACTTAAGCCGGTGCTAGGGATGTGCGGGGTGCTGCACCTTATATTACCTCTCATGGACAGGCTCAATACAAACTTTCATCTATTGTTTCTATTTGTTGCTTCCAAGGGATCCTTTTTTTTCAGTATTTAAAACAACATGTAAAACCATTCAAACATGAATTCATCTTTATTAAAGGCTGTTTTGTGGGGTCTAGGGTTCCGACTTAAATTGACAAGTATTAATATTTTTTATTTTCTATTCTATATAGCCAGATCGTAATGAATGATCTTAAAATGACCCTTTATTTAACAAGGAAAAAATAATCAGCAATATTTTCTATCCTTAGTTACGCACCAGGGTTAAGATGAGCCCAATTTCATTCAAAATCGATGGTTTATTCAACTTTTAGACATGAAAATCACGGTTCTAAAACAAAATTGTGATTGATACTATTTTTTTAATGGATTAGAACAGTTGAAAAATCTAGGACAAGTCTGATGTACCCCCTTTAAGATCATAGTAATACAAGTAACAGGAAGTTTGGAGATAAGTAGGTCATTACTTTTTCTTTCAAATCCTAATTTCCTTACAGTTATTTGAATGATTTGTGGTCGATTAAGACAATAACACAACGGTGGTTAGGTAATAAACATATAATATAATGAAAAGAAATATCAACGATGTATCAAGAATGAATATAT
Source organism: Cyrtodaria siliqua (assembly GCA_037043455.1). Lineage (NCBI taxonomy): Eukaryota > Metazoa > Mollusca > Bivalvia > Adapedonta > Hiatellidae > Cyrtodaria > Cyrtodaria siliqua. The sequence continues at coordinate 109,078 of JAWPHD010001950.1, forward strand.
GTGATGTGGACTAAATCGAACAAAGTTTCAAAACACTAAAATTATAGTTTCTACCCAAACAAATCCGAAATGACTACTTTCGTTTTCAAATCACTACATTCTTTTACAAATTCACTTACTTGTTTATATTTGCTCCAAATCACAGTTTAATTTTGTATCAGTTTCAAGTTGTTTGCGTTGTCAATGTTGTACAACTGTATTTCTGCACACAGGTATACAACGGAGCTTATTAACCCTCATCCATGCACTTCATTCATAATGAAAACTATACTGGAACAGTGTACAGTTTCGACACAATTACGTTATGCGACTACATGTAACACTCTTGGAACAGTGAACAGGTTCTACATAATTACGCAATGAGGCCATTTTATCAAACATCGGATGTTTCATGTCAGTAAAGGATTCTAATGAGTGTAAATGTATTCGAAGTTTTACTTCGCGTGTTGATAATGGAATGCTGAAATACAAATGCGTACCGTGCCGTATTTCTAGGGCCAATGCTGTCCATAGACAGAAATATAAACTATAATGCATAACATTATATTTAATATACATACATAATATACAAACATTTGATGCACTCAACATAAACAAACATCTGTTATATAACCATGGATAGCATATTTAATATACTAGGTATTTCAATATGTATTGATGGTATGCCTAAGCATAGTTATTATGTAATATATTGGGTAACTTTCATTATTTAGATTCTAATATGAACTTTGGAAACAAAAGCATGATAAACACAAAAGAAATATAAAAAGATCGGACAGGGAAAGTAGCATTCAAGGAGGACAGTCAACCACAAAACACAGAAACAAACATGGAAACAGACAAACAAGAAGGCAAAAGTAATAATAAAAGTAAACGACATCACAAACATAAAAGGGTTGACAATAGGGCTACCGCCTTGGAACGGTCAGTGGCAAAGTAGGCCACTGGGGGTTTAAACCGGTTCTAGGGTGCACCAAATCTCACACTTACCCTACTTCATCCCATTAAAACAGGACAGTGTAAATAAAGAAATCCCCGCCATGATCTAATCTCCAACCAACAAGGCAGCATCAATAGGCAATATAAGTAAAACACAAATATGCTCGTGTAAATATAAAAAAAAAAAAAAGCCTAGAAAGCCACAATGAAGGTACTCAATGACTTGGCAGAAGCCAGAGCAGTAAGAGAATAAACCATTAAGGGCACGACAAGAAAGATCATGGAAATACATCAAAGTTAACGTCCTTCACAGACTAGACGCAGGATGTCCTTCACAGACGAGACGCAGGATGCCCTACACATCGTGGACATCACCAGTGAAAGACAGATGATGTAAAATATGTAAAAGTGTACATCTTACTCTGAGATTAATCCATGTACAGAGGGCTGGCGTGGCGCAGTCGGTAGCGCGGCGGATTTGTAACCGGAGGCCCCGGGTTCAATCCTCCGTGGTGCCACTGAGTTTCGACAGTGTATTCTTGGGCAAGACAATTTCCCTTAGCCTCGTCCGTCGGATGGGGACGTAAACCAGGCGGTCCCGTCTATCCTCCGAGCACGTTAAAGAACCATAAGAATATATTCGATAATAAGAATAGGGCACGGTTCCCGGATTCCTATGTATTTCCTATTCCCCTCTCTCTGGGGCGGCTCTAAATAACCTATACTGTGTTGATGAGCCGTTAAATAACATTAAATTAAATTAATCCATGTACAGATGTTTTTAATCATACATTTTCCCCGTACACGGTGACGCGTTATTAAACCCAAATTACGATACACGTCATATTTGATTCACGTTCTCGATCAATCTCACAGGGCATATTGATATAGAGAGTTTAAAACATGTTTAAAATGGTCTTTCCAAAATGTTCATGACACTACAGGTGTATAAATTATATGGCATACACGTCCTTTTCGTTTTAATGACTGCTTTGTCTTAATATCTGCTACTTGAAACGAATGAAACATTTTTGCTTTTAAACATAAATATGTCTTGCGATCTGTACACTTCCTAAATGTAAAAATGTGACCTATAGGTCTCACAACACAGTACACTTTTACTATGTTGGCCTATATGAATAAAGTTTACTGGGCCATTTCGAACCTAAAGTTTCCAAGCTAAAAGTCACTTATTTATGAAACACAGTCATTTGCCCACACACAAATGTACAAAATATGGTACGTTGACCAGTTTTTTTTTTAATTGGAGTGGTGGCATCCTTTGCACTATTTTGGGCTTTTACTCCAGAGTTTGTACCAGAATTCCTACACTGCTTCAACCCCCATAAAACTGTCATATTCTTATGGCGCAAGTTTTATCCTACCGTGGCTTTCAAGGGAGCTAACTGTGTAGTGAGACCTATACACGTCGGAAATTAAAGGGGTCTGACGGATTTCTTGACCACAGGATACGACCTTTTAGTATTGCAACGCACTTCATGCTTGGTGATTGACCCCTCAACAGTCAATCACAGCTTCACATTTCTCTTATGCGATGACCGGACAACCTCGTGGGACTCCATGATTGCATCTTTTCCCGGAGAGGGGGAAAGTTGTTGCATAAACATGATAAACGTCCGTCTCTCAGGATGTTTTGGTCGTATCCTAAATTGGTTTTCTCTTTGGCTGCAACTTGTGTACACGTACAATCGATTTAAATAACCCGCTTTTATTCCATTAAGCGATAGGAAAGCTTCTATTTTACTCAAGGAATGCGATTATCTGTTTAAAATTATCTATTAAATGATTAAATTTTACACTATGCAAACCTGTTAAGACGAAATTAAAGTTTTATATCATTCCCCTTTTCAACTCCGTTTTCGCTTCTTGGAGAAGAGGATGGATGGGGTATGAAAGTTAATACTAGGACCATGTAATGCAGTAAGTCATAGTGCCTTCTGACCGTTCAATGTCGGTAACCCTTTATTCATCAGTCTTTGTGTTGTGTATTGTCTTTTTCATTGTATATTTAATTTGCTCCTTGTGGTATAGTGCGGATCTACGGCTCCGTGGGGTGCTATGGTTTCTTTAGGACAATTTTATCTCATTTTTGAATCGTTTTGTACATGATACGGATCTTATCATCAGTTAAAAACCCTTACTTCTTCTCAAAATCACTATTGTTGTGTATTCAAGTAACCATTCACCATGAAAGCGTTTGATGCCTGTTTACACCTCCCATTCTCTTTAAAAAGTAATGTCTATCCAAATCTCTCTGAAAATATCGTGTAAGTTTAATTAGTATTAAAGGGGCATTTGTTAAAATAAAGCAGTTGTTATAGAACTGAGCTCTGTGGTGTTTACTTATGATGCAGAATGATGTGTTAAGTTTAATCCATTACCTTCATATGCACAGTCCATATTTTAATCGGTCATACGAACACCCCAAAAGTCGGTATATAAGCAGAAATCGATGCGTACAATTTTACATTTTTATTTAGCAGGTAACATCGATAAATATACGACTTCAGAATATATGTGATAAAAAATAGTTGCCCGGAACGGGATTTGAACCACAGCTTTGCACTTGTAAGTTTGAAGGATGTACGCTGAACCACTAGACCACGGCTATTTATTGGTATGTTTGTATCATTTTTTAACACGAAATAGGCATTACGAAATAGCAAGAGCACACACACAAACTCATCAAGCGCTAAATAACAAGTCAATATCTGGTTGTTTTGATGCGAAGTATTAGTTTCATATTGATAACATACAGTACTACACCAGGCAATGCTAATTTACACGTGCGACAAGAAGGACTACATATTATTGATCTATCTTGAGTTGCGTTCAAATTTTGTAAAGTTATTTTGCCTCATAATAAATGGTAGTTAATATACTATTTTCTCAAGTAGCGTTATAGTTCTGTGGATAGAGCACCGGAGTTGAAATCAGAAGGTCGTGTGTTCGAAAGAGGTTAACTTTTTTCTGTAAAAATTACTGTTACCTGTGTATATGTACGATGGGCACTGGTTGATGTATATACAGTAAATGATTTCCTGCGCTTTATTTGCTCGCTTAAAGACACATTTCGAGCCTATTGTATTTGGGGGTGGGGGTAGGGGGGGGGGGGGGGGGAGAGAGAATTTCTATAGGTAACTGTAAATCACTGTTAGCCATACAATTTCATGAGCAAAGTGTGATTTTCAATTTTTCTTCAGATTATGAGGCCCACCCAATAAAGCTTTTGTGACCAGTACACATAATAACACATTAAATAATGTTGTATAGTTATTGTCTTGTGCTCTGATTTTTGGTCTAGAAACAATTAAGAAATACCAGATAAGTTTTGTATTCGAAAGCTAAATTATGAACATATATTTCTTCATTAAAGTAAATTACAAAGTGTTGTTAAGCTATTCTTACCCTCAATATAGCAGTGCTATACAAATAAAAAAAACTAAGAGCGGGCCTCAATTTATATACCTGAGTTGATCATCCATGAAGCGTGCTGGCTGTAAATATCCAAGCTTCCCATGTTTTTTCAATGACCAAGTAGCGTTGGGAAATGTGTCTTTAATTAACGACACATTTCCCAACGCTACTTGGTCAATATGTCTTTAAAGCTGCAGACGCCCTATATCAATCGATTTCTTCTTTGTAGGCGTGTCTTTATTTGTAACTTCATGTTCACCAGCTCATGTCGAAATTAAGCGAGCAAATATAGCGCATGAAATCATTTACTGTATATACATCGACCAGTGCAGATCGTACCTATACACAGGTAACAGTAATTTTTACCGAAATAAAAAGTTAGCTTCTTTCGGGGCTCGAACACACGACCTTCTGATTTCAAGTCCTGTGCTCTATCCACTGAACTACAACGCTACTTGAGAAAATAGTATACTAACTACCATATACTATGAGGCAAAATAACTTAACATATTTGAGCACAACTAAAGATGGATCAATAAATATGAAGTCCATATTGTCGCACGTGTAAATTAACATTGCCTGGTATAATACTGTATCTTATCAATATGAAACTAATACTTCGTCTCAAATCAACCATATATCGACTTGTTATTTAGCGCTTGATGAGTTTCTGTGCGCGCTCTTGTTATTATGCCTATTTAGTGTTAAAAATGCTACAAAATACCAATAAATAGCAGTGGTCTAGAGGCTCAGCGTACATCTTACAAATCTTACAAGTGTAAGACTGTGGTTCAAATCCCGTTCCGGGCAACAATTTTTTTATCACATATATTCTGGAGCCGTATATTTATCGATGTTACCTGTACGGAGGCTCAATAAAAATGTGAAATTTTACGTATCGATTTCTCCTTACGAGGGTGCTTCAAAAAGTTCTGTCACTAGGCATATATCCTTTGAACTGGATATTACACTGAGATAAAGTAGTGTTTTTATAGTACTACTTTGTTCGCTCTCTCAAATTCCACAACAAAAATGAAAAATTTCCGGTTATTTATACCCCTGAATTACCTCCCCCTACCACACCTTTTGGATACTGGCATCTATGAAAATGTCCTTGTTACAAAACGTTGTAAAAATTATTTGAATAATTGTATGCTTTTAAATTTTCTTGTAGCCATCTGTTGTTATTTGCCTATAATCCATGAAAATGATTGTTGAGAATTCGGAAAGGTCTTGCTGTAAACTAGATATGAGTGAATGCATATCCCTTAATTTTAGCGGAAATAACACTGATTTTCTTCATTATGTTTACGGAAATGTTATAATATCTTTTAAATTTCGTAATTATTCTCATAGTATTAATATGTTTTCATATTTTTTTTACAAATCCTAGTCCTTCAGTGTTTAAATTTCATATTCAACACATTATTGTAGAATTTTGCACAATGGTTAGTGAAAATATTGATTATCCAAAAACGCTATTTCAGAAGACTGCCCTTCCATTTAATGTCCATTTATCATTAAATTAATTTTACATGTTAGCTTACAATGTTAATTTCTAAGACAATGCCTTTTCATCTACCATGCTTAAATTCTGAATCTTGTAATGCACAGATATAACTGGCAATGTATGAGAAATTTCAAAGGCCTTCGACAAGTACTTAAAGAGAAACAGGCATTTAAAAAAGTTACAGTTAACATACCTGAAAAAAGCTCAGGACGAAAATGCCTCAGTATGTATAAGTGATGTATATTAAATGTTCCATAACTTCGTCACACAAAAGATACAGTGTTCATTTTACCATCAATGGAATGGTATTTAAACTCTCTTTTATTTGGTACCAAACATCAACACTCACAACGAGCACATAATTGTTAAAACACGTTAGTGACAGAACTTATTGAATGACCCTCGTATATACAGACTTTTGGGGTGTTCGTCGATTTGAAACTACTTCACACGTGACTCATTCATATTCATGAGTTATTACCAGTTAAAATAGGGACTGTACAGCTTTAAATACCCGATTTCCACATGAGCTGGAGAACATGAAGTTACAAATTAATACACGCCTACAAAGAAAATATCGATTGATATAGTGACTCTGTAGCTGTAAGTAGTTTTCTGAGATGCACGTTTACATTATAACATTAACGAAGCTTAGATGTATACAAAATTAAACCAAGTTTACATACAATGTACAAACTTTAACCAAGTTTTCGAAGTATAAAAGTGGCCATGCTGTTGATTAAAAAAAAATCAAGAGTTACTGAATCTGGCTCTGTGGTGTTGTCTTATGATGCAGAATGCATATGTGAAGTTTCAATCCATTATGTAAATTAGTTTGTGAGATGCAAGCTTACATGCAAAACTTAACCAAGATTACAAACTTAAACCAAGCTTATATATATGTACAATCTTTAACCAAGTTTTCGAAGTATAAAAAGGGGTCAGATTTTTGTTAAAATCAAATCAAGAGTTATAGAAACTGGATTTGAGGTGTTTTCTAACGATGCCAAATGTATGTTTGAAGTTTTAATTCATTATGTAAGTAATTTGTGCATAGGCTTCATATAAACTTTAACTCGGAGGCAGACAACACTGACAATGATCACGTGATGACACTAGTTATTATTTTCCTTCGAATTATAAATAAAACCGATTCAACACTAAACTTTCTCGTTATATATTCGTGGATTTATGGGTATTATTCTATGAAAATACATATTTGCACTTATTCCATTCCAACACTTGCGGTTTCATTAAGTTTCACTTACACTTTCATTATGTTGCGTAAAAAATTCCAGACGTAAAGATCCCGGAAATATTACCGCATGCCACACTTCAGTAGACTGATCTACTGAAACGTCATTTCAGCAAGTAAACCGCTAACCTTTGAACATTGCAATATATGTATTTATACCATTCAAGTCTTTTTTAGACGAGTTCACTAATTGAAGTTGTAATGCATGCTTATCGTCAACTACATGATTCACAGTCTGTTAACCATAGAGAAATACAAAACCCATATAAGGATCAGCTGAGGCAGCTAAATAAAAGGCAAATATGACATCACAAACATAAAAGGATTGACAAAACATGGGACACCCGGAATGGATCCAGGTTTTACGCCAATGACTACATGTGAACATACATTTACTGTTCGACTTTTATATCTACTTTTATAACAACTATTTCCGATTTTGTTTACTAAATAAATGTCGTTATATTCCAAATATTTCGCTAAATTTGAACAGTGGACATCTATGGCGAGATCATCGATCATCCCATTTGCTTCATTTAACACACTTGAGAGTCTAGGGTACACCGATCATATTGATAATTTTCTGAGAAAAAAAACAAACAGAAAACATTCTCTATAGAAAGATATTATAACCTCTGGTCGGGCTATAATTTTGATCCTTAGTACATCATTGCAACACACATACTGGCCTAGGATACTGTGACATATATCAATTTTACATATAAATCAGCTCTGCGGTTCTTGAAAATAAGCTGTTTTAAAGTTTAGGATATTTGAGTCATGTCGAGTATCTTGGATATTTATTGCGTTGACCTCGATTTGTATATGTAATAACGGCGAGTATCTTAGATATCACATTGTAATAATTTCGAAGAGTGGTCACATAAGCTCTCACGTGGGCCTTCTGCTCTGTCGAAAACAACAACAACAACAACCAAGAAGTCAAAGCAACAAGAGAATAAACAATAAGGATACGACTAGACAGGATGATTGAAAATATAACGTTTCTGTCCTTTTCCGGATTTTATAGTCGTCATAATATTATCACATATGTATGGGTCATCCTCGTTAGTCAAAGACGAAACCTAGTGGAGAACTTGTTATTCACCCAACCAATAGACAATGCTTTGCAAAAAATAGTCATAACCACTTTTGAGCAATGTACTTATTTAGCATTTGTTTATAAATAAGTATTAAATTGATAATGACTACGGATATTACGAAGTTTGTAAGACACCTCGCAGTAGTCTGGCGCTACCGACAATATTGGTCAACAGGATATCGTTTTGTTTATTTGCATATTTCTTAAAAAACAATGATTAAAATTGACACTTGTTGGCTCTGTTATAGATTTAAATACACTGACAATTTCTCCTATTCTTTTTCATTGTCGATTGACCATGTTTGAAAAGCTGTAGAAAACATAAACGACATATGCAAACTGGGAAACTTACTAAAGCCAACTATGTATGCTAATAAAATGAAAAAGAAAACGGGTGTTTAATTAATTATAAGAAAGTATGTTTAGCATTGCCCCAACACTGGACTAAAGGAACCATTAGTTCAGCCACCGATACATATCCAGAGTACTTTCGCTTTTGATATTCATATCTAAAACTGTCAAAAGCATGATGTTATGCATTTAAATAATCAATTACATATCCAAAACACAGTTACAGGCTAACAATAACAGGAAATTGCACTAAACAATTTAAAAAAGGAAGACAAACTCTCTTTAATATAAAAAAGTTTCCGAATGCACCGGGCGAACACATCCGGTCTATTTGGAGTAATGAAAACTTGTAATGACCATACGGATAATCATTATATACTACAAACGTGAAATAGTGTTTAAGAAACTTCGCGAAGCATACTATATATTTTACTATTTGCACGGTCGTACAGTTTTCTCCCTACACCAGAACCGTCATAAAACAGTTTAATCTTCGCCATTTGCAATAAGGTAAACCCGGCGTGAACAAACAATTTGAGAGCATGCGGAGGGACGATAAACCTTAGAACGACACACACACAATTTGAGAGCATCCAAAAAGTAAGTATGGTGTTAAAGAGTTACTGTTATCTCTTCATGATATCAAATTTGAGTCGTATTGTCCCCGGTGTAACGGGAAAATACTGGACCAGGAAATGTATGGACGGAAGCTATAATACGCATGCGTGTAAAGTTCCAGGTGGTGTTTAATCAGGCAGTCTATAGGGGGCGTCTCAAAATTAATTAGTCATGTTATGTGTCATAATTGTTGATATTGTATACATACGAGGGGCATCCCAGAAATATTGAGACTTTTGCTATAACATTTTTATTATCTACTCATTTAAAAAGATATTTGGCACCAATGCAGTATTATATATTATCTTCTATTTCAGAAAGTGACAGTTTTACTGATTGCACGAAATACAAGTTTTGTTGTCGCTATAGCAACCATATAATGCTGATGCGGGGAGGGTCTAAACGGTCTCTTGACTTGCTTAAGAAATAGTCATATTACCAGTGAATATAGACGTCAAATTTGGCGAGCTTTAGTGTGTGTGTTAGACGACGTCACACGCACACGCTCAATAAATTTTGACGACATATCCGTTTCCGTTAGTAAACAGTCGGTAAACAATGGGTAGCAGCAAACTTAAAGATCCGAAGAAAATGACGTCAACAGATCCGCATGAAAGTCGCGCAGTAACCAAATTTTGTTGTGAACTTGGGCAGACACCAACCCAAACATTGAAAATAATTAACCGATCGTCTATGAAGTCAACTGTATCTCGTGCACTCGTGTTCAGGTGGCACAAGCGTTTTAGTGAAGGACGTGCATCGTTACAATATGATGAAAAGAGTTGAACGTGTTTGACGTCATTGTTGCAGTTCACGACGTCGTGACGTCGCTATGACCGTCCCCGCTTCAGCATAGTACTCCTTGCACAGATGTGAATATTTTCAATATTATATGTACAATTATCATGATTCTTGGTAATCTGGTGCACAAAAGATGAAATTATATTTCTTGGGTTTTTTAATGTTGTATTCCCAACGACCTTTGAATAAGAGCAAAAGTCTCAATACTTTCGGGATGCCCCTCGTATAAGGAGGGAGAAAGATTCCGCCTCCTCCACCCAGCGCGTTCAGGACAGCAGTGAATGAACTCAGGGGAAGATAAATGTTCAAAACATTTGTTGGTAATTAACTGGGCGCAGGCGAACCAGCCACAGATCATCAGTCACTGTCGGGAAAAAATGGTCCATTCCTTTTTTTCTGGGCAATATCTCGATATAGGTAATTATTGATAATACTATTGATTTAGCTTTACATTTTTTTGATTATAATAAATAGAAAATAGTAACTAGTATCAACGTCTGTCATAACAATTTTTCTGGAAATAAACTGACCTCGCCGGGAAATAACTGGACCATATATGTTTTTGTTATACTATGTTATTATTTCTCACTTTTGATGCATTCTAAATCTTCAGCAGCATTGAGATACGATAGTTATAACTTATTCACGAATATATTATAGCCCAACATATTTTGAAGGAACAGTGTGTCGGTAAATAACTGGACATCACCGGGAAATAAGTGGACCATATTTAGTTTTTTCTTAAAATGTATTATTATTTCTCACTTCTGATGTTTCCTTCATATTTTTCACCACTGAGATACAATTGTTATAAACATTTCGCCGATATATACTGACGGAACATTGTGTCGAGAAATAATTGGATTTCGCCGGGAAATAACAGGACCATGTCTTGTTTTGCTTATAATTTGTTATTATTTTTTCACCTATAATGCATTCTACTCATTCTCAGCAAAGAGATACGATAGTTATATTTTAACTATAATTCACGAATATATTATATAATAGCACGAAACCTATTAAAGGAACAATGTGTCGGGAAATAAATGGACATCACCAGGAAATAACTGGACCATGTATAGTTTTTCTTAAAATATGTTATTATTTTGCACTTCCAATGCATTCTACATCATTTTCAGCACTGAGCTACGATAGTGATAACTAATTCACGAATATATTATACAATAGCACGACCTATAGTGACGCAACAGTGTGTCGGGAAATAAGAGGACCATATATAGCTTTTCTTACATTTTTCCACTTCTGATGCATTCTATATCCTTCTCAGCACTTAGATACAATAGTTATAACTAATTCATGAATTTATTATAACACGACACATGTTGACGTATATCCGGCAAATAACTGTACTATATTTTGTATTTTTTATAATATGTTAATATATCTATGATGATTTCCCGCTCATCTTTCATGCCAACTTCATAAATGAGAATATAATATTAGGGGAAACAAAGCGCTGGGGAAAAACTTGGCAAAGCCGGGAAATACTGGACAATATTTGTATTTTAATAATATGGTATGTCATCATATCTCATTGCTGATGCTTTCCTGCTGACATCTCATATCAACACTACTATCTCAATAGTGTAACCAACAACACTGTATTATATCATAGCAGTGTCAAAAGTAGAGGCGAAAACCAATTGTTAATACGCATCAAGTGTTATGGAATGTGTGTGTCGATGGGCACATCGATTTCTTTAACATCATTAATCCGGGATGTTTTGGTCTTATCTTATATGCACATTTAGATGACTAATATAATTATTCAAATAAAAAGTTAAAAAAATAACGTTGTATATGCATTTGTAAACTACCAAATGTGTTTGTTTTATCGTTGATAAAGCGGCCGGGACATGCTGGATGGTGGATGACATTGCCAAGGCGGCGATATAACTTTGCTTCAGTCCTAGAAAAATATTATATTAACACATGTTTAAATAATGTACGAGAGGTAGGTATAATATTTGAGTAAGAACTTGAGATGTTTATTTCCCTTTGTCTGGAATAGCCTAACATAAGTATGGCATTATATAGGGTGGCATTGCAAACGCATGGCTATCGCGTCAGAATGTTGCAATAGTGTCAAACGAAAGTGTTGATGTCGATTTCTGGAACATAGCCTAACATTATGCTAAAAAAACACAAAAAAACAACAACAAACAACATATATATATAATGTTCTGTTATTGCATATTAAATTTAGTCAATTTATTGAAGCTCACGACAGTATTAAGGATTCATAAGGATTCATAGGAGGGGTGAGGGGAGGGGAAAAATAATAATAATAAAAAATAAAAAATTAAATAAAAAAAACATGTATATATATTAATATATATATAATAAATAAACAATAAAAAAATAACAATATATAAACCTTATCCTGTCTTACTGGAGTAGTATCATTAAACTGGTTTCAGATCATGCCAAAAAGAGTATCGAAAAGTCCGTATGCTCGGGGAAGAGGGACAAGAGAATTGCAAGATAGAGTGAATCTGAAGATAATGGTCCTAACGGCACTCTAGCACTTTTGACCAAATAACATTCAATTTGGTTCCGTGGCATTACTGGGAAAGTGGACATAAAATCTGCATTTAAACGGTTGCAAATCAATTTTCATAGCTTTTAAGTTGTTGAGTTATAAGATATTTTATAGTTGTAATCAATATCATAGTGAGCAAATATGCTTTTTATATTGTGCTTTAATTTCTGTATTTGCTTTACCTTCACAGGATAAATTATAGGGTCAAACATGTTTTTGTTTAGATAAATTTGCCAGGTGTTTTTCTTTTTAGCAATTTATTTCAGTAAACAGTTTTGCCGAAAATACAGTCTAAGAGCCCATGATTATGTAAAGCCACTCGGTTTACAGCGGGATTTCGTGGTATCTCAAGAGTTTGTGGGAAAATGTTTAATCGTGTGATGCTGATCATGGGAAGTCAACCAGGATCAGAATGGGTAAAGGCGAAGACGCAGACTGCGAGTGTAGTAGCCAACTGGGATCGCAAATTTGTGGCTAAATAAACAGATGTCACAACGCTAAGGGAACAGGGCTCATTTTTAAACACTTTATTATGGCTTTTAATTCAATTAAAAACTACAGCAACAACAACAGATAACAAAAACAATGAACATACATTCTTTCTATTCACTTTAGAGAAATATGCACTTTCTACAGTGGGTGTCGTCAACTGGCCTAGAAATAAAGTGAATTGAATTGAATTGGGTTTTAAGGTACACCAACACATGAAAGGTTATATGGCGCCTAACAGGAATGAATTAAAAGTGAACCAAATTCTTAGTGAGTGTAAAGTGGTGCGCTTTTTGTTGTCGCAGTTATAACAAACCGGTATAAATTGTCACTTTTTACCCTTGGAGTATGCAAATGCATGAATGTTGGTTAATGAATATACTAACTTTACACCAGGAGTCTGAAATGGCTGAAAACGGTATATACTACCCGTTATGTTATTTTACACCAAGAGTGTGAGAATATCGATCAGCATGTAATTAACATGTCGCCAGTACTTAGATATCTCCGCCCTAGTGTTTATGTCGAAGTATATTGACAATAGGTTATAATCCAACTGCATGTGCTTTATTATTGACAACTGGCGGCGTGTTGGTTGCAGGTCTATGCTATTGTTCTTTTGTCAAATTGATGATAGATATATGTCACAGTTTGTTTTGCTTATTACAGATATTGTTTACTTACTGCTGTGTCTGCTGCTACTATAACAGTATAAATGTCCTAATTTCTTTCGTCTAGCTGTCAGCTTTACACATTTATTCTGTTTGCGTACAATGATGTTTTCATTCAGTGGCTGTTGTTTTTATACAGAGTGGTGGCTAATTATTATTAGATCTCTGTGTAATAGGTTATTTTACTCCATACCTTGCACTTAGGTTTGTGTCACCATCACGATGTCGACAGGCCAATCAACAATGTTCCTATGTCGAATAACTGTATATCGGAAATGCGGTTGCGAGACGTACCATAGAGACTTTCAGTAGTTGGTATCATATGTTAAGCTCTCCTTTTACAATTTGCTAGTATAAATGTTAGCCAGGAACAAACATTTAGACCTGGTTTATGAACTAAGTTAATTGCAGACCAGACTCGTACTATGAAAGTCAAAGTGAATATGTCGCACGGAACTGTATACAATTGGGCTCCTGCCGTTTTTGATCGAAGAGTTTGTGGACATTTAGTTTTCTATTGTGAATGTCAAAGTAGGCCTATAACACTTATCTTGTGTTGAATTTGGAAATATATATTGAACTGCTTAATTTCTTGCCAATGAATGTATATAGTGGCATTTCATTGTTCAGGAACAAGGAAGTAGATGATGCTTTGTTGCCTGGTAATTTGTATTTCTATTAAGGATGATAAATAGTGGGGCCTGCCAAAACATTATATTAACTTGGGGCTTTTAAATTAATCATAACGAAGCAAAAGTCGATGTTTTTTATGTTAAATATTGAAATCTTATAAAAGTTTATTTGTTTCTTGTTTTTAAGACAATTCTGTATTGGGATGATGTACAATTATTTTATCAAGGCAAGCCTTGTTTGTGAATGGTTTACAACAAGAAATTCAATGTTTTATAAGTTAAATTTAAGAAATTATACATTCATCCTTTAAGCTTGGCTGTGGCTTTGTAATCGTATAGATAATTTTTATATTTACCTATTTGCGTTATAATAGCTCTCCGTAGCTATTTTATCGCAACAAACTGTTGTTGAGCCTTTTTATAACTTTTATAAATTATTTATAAATTATGACTTGACATTGAAGTATGTCTGTTATACCTCTTTTGAGGTTTTTGTTTGTGCTTTTTGTAGCTTTTTGTATATGACATGACACAATCGCTTCATTGGTTGAAGTATGTCTGTTATACCTCTTTGGAAGTTTTTTGGTTGATTTTTATTTTGTTTATGTATATGACATAACACAGTCGCTTCATTGGTTGAAATACGTCTGCCATACCTCTTTGGAGGTTTTTATTATCTAAGCTGTGTTCCGCTTTTCCCATGTTTAGCGGTGCCACGCGGCGTGGTCCACATTGGTGCAATCTTTGGGGATACACCTACAAGAAGTTTTCAAATACTACTATTGACGGTGCAAGACGTTGTGGTATCGGAACGCGAAGAACTTTAAAATCGTCTATGAACTTTGTGTCGCGGTATTTCGCGGACACAGCATAGTGTAGGTTTTTTTAATCTAAGCTGTGTTCCGCTTCCCCCATGTTTGGCGGTGCCACGCGGCATGTGGCATACACATGCCGAGTGGCATGTGGCGGTATTTCGCGGACACAGCATAGTGTAGTTAAAATATTCTAAGAACTTTGTTATTTTCTATGCAAGACATTTTTAATTTTAAGACTTGTCTTTGTGAACATATTTGTTCCCAGGGTTTACACTGTACAGTGGTCAGTTGCAATTTAAACTTAGTTTGGACTATGAACATTGGATTCACCTGAAATGTTCCAATTTGATTAACTACATATTTTATTTTACAGTATATATTGTTGAGGCCCTGGCCAGCTTATTCCAATAAATATAAACTAGTAACATTTTGTTTTATTTGTAACCCATCTTAAAGACTGGGATTTGTTCTACTAGGGAACAGATACTAATTATTTCAGGGGATGGAAATCAGAGGTTATTATGAACGTGTAATTCAAACGCAAACACCTCTTTGCAGTGACCGCCATTTGGTCAGTATCGATCTGTTTTTGTGTTCTAAAAATCGGTATTTAATTGTTCTCTCCAAACTAACCCACCCACCCTCCCCTGTGTTTGTTGTTTATATTGTATTTGGTACCAGTGTCCTTGGCTTGTCGTGTATATATTTCAGTGAAAAGCATGAGGAGATGAGATGCCTAGAGGTCTGTCGTCGTCATCATAGCTCCATCCGAGTCTCGTTTGCGGTGGTATATATTGGTGCAATCTTTGGGGATACAGCTACAAGAAGTTTTCAAATTCTACTATTGACGGTGCAAGACTTTGTGGTATCGATACATGAGGAGATGTGACGCCTTGTGGACTGTCGTCGTCGTCATGACTTCATCCGGATCTCGTTTGCGGTGGTCCACATTGGTGCAATCTTTGGGGATACACCTACAAGAAGTTTTCAAATACTACTATTGACGGTGCAAGACGTTGTGGTATCGGAACGCGAAGAACTTTAAAATCGTCTATGAACTTTGTGTCGCGGCATTTCGCGGACACAGCATAGTGTAGGTTTTTTATAATCTAAGCTGTGTTTCGCTTCCCCCATGTTTGGCGGTGCCACGCGGCATGTGGCATACACATGCCCAGTGGTATTTGGCGGTATTTCGCGGACACAGCATAGTGAAATTAAAATATTCTAAGAACTTTGTTATTTTCTATGCAAGAAATTTTTAATTTTAAGACTTGTCTTTGTGAACATTTGTTCCCAGGGTTTACACTGTACAGTGGTCAGTTACAATTTAAACTTAGTTTGGACTATGAACATTGGATTCACCTGAAATGTTTCAATTTGATTAACCACACATTTTATTTTACACTATATATTGTTGAGGCCATGGCCAGCTTATTCCAATAAATATATACTAGTAACATTTTGTTTTATTTGTAACCCATCTTAAATAATGGGATTTGTTCTACTAGGGAACAAATACTAATTAATTCAGGGGGTGGAAATCAGAGGTTATTATGAACGTTTAATTCTAACGCATACACCTCTTTGCAGTGACCACCATTTGGTCAGTATCGATCTGTTTTTGTGTTCTAAAATTCGGTATTTAATTGTGGTAGACGGAAAAATTTGCTGGGAAATAACTGGACATACCTGGGAAATAACTGGACATTGTCGGGAAATAACTGGACCATATATTGTAGTTGAACAATATGTCAACATATCTCATATTTCATGTTTTCTCGCTCATAATATCCGTAACAATACTCTATTATACCAGGGAAGTGATATGGTAGGCGGAATAACGTGCTGGAAAATAACTGGACATCATCACCGGGAAACTAACTGGACCATAATTATATTGTATTTGAACAATATATCATCATATCTCATTTTTTCATGTTTTCTCGCTGATAATATCCGTAACAATACTTTATTATATTAGGGCATCGATATGGTAGACGGAATAACGTGCTGGGAAATAACTGAACAGCTGGGAAATAACTAGACATTGCTGGGAAATAACTGGACCATATATTATATTTTAACAATATGTCATCATATTTCATCTTTCATCTTTTCTCGCCCATATTTCATATTAATCCCACTACTTAGATAATAGTACAACCAACAACACCCTATTATATCAAAGCAGTGGCAAAACTAGAGGGAACGACGGCCTGGGAAATAACTAGACACAGCTGGGGAAAAAACTGGACCAATTTTGGTATGTTAAAAAATGATATCATATTCTATGTAAGACATTTTCCCGACCATTTTCATGTCAAACTCACTAATGAGAAAATAGTATCCGTAACAATACTCTATTATATCACGGCAGTGATATGGTAGACAGAAAAACGTACTGGGAGATAACTGGACATAGCTGGGAAAATACTGGACATTGTCGGGAAATAAATGGCCCAAATATCGTATTTGAACAATATGTCACCATATCTCATCTTTCATGTTTTCTCGCTCATAATAATCGTAGCAATGCTCTATTATATTAGGCCAGGGATATGGCAGACGGAAAAACGTTCTTGGAAATAACTGGACATAGCTGGGAAAATATTGGACATTACTGGAAAATAAATGGGCTTTATAGTGTGTTTGAACAATATGTCATCATATCTCATCCTTCATATTTTCTCGCTGATAAATATCCGTAAAATACTCTATTCTATCAGGGCAGTGATATGGTAGACGGAATAACGTGCTGGGAAATAACTGGACATAGCTGGGAAATAACTGGACATTGCCGGGAAATAACTGGACCATATGTTGTATTTGAACAATATCTCATCATATCTCATATTTCATGTTTTCTTGCTTCTTCATCTTTCATCTGTTTTTGCCCACAATATAACCTATTTTTGTGTCGACGTGCCGTAAAACACCATCCATTCATTCATACATTTCATATTAACCCCACTACTTAGATAACAGTATTACCAACAACAGTCTGTTATATCATAGCATTGGCAAAACTAGAAATAACTAGACATGGCTGGGAAACAACATGACACAATTGTGTATGTTAATAAATGATATCATATCATTTCTAAGACGTTTTCCAGATCGCTTTCATGTCAAACTCATTAATGAGGAAATACTATCTGTAACAATACTTATTATATCACGGCAGTGATATAGTAGACGGAAAAATGTGCTGTGAAATAACTGAATATTGCTGGAATATAACTGAACATTGCCTGGAAATAAATGGACCATATATTATGGAAGCTTTAATGTACCCCTCAGATGATGTGTTGTTTATGATCATAAATAGATCGACATGTCACGATATATAAATAAATCCTATGTTGACATAATCTATGTTTATAAACTACAATATTTCGAGCCAGGACGACTTAATAAAAAGCGGCATAAGTTGAATATATTGTTTGCACAACATCCACACACGACTTGATGACATAAAATGTCAAATTATGTTGAGATCACGTTAAGTTGACTGAAATATTGCGTCACACATTTTTATCTGGACAAGATACGTAAGCCGACATATTCACTTATGTAGCAACAAAAGATGCAAGCACATCCATAGTTGGATTCACGGCCCATCTACAAGCATGTGTAATATTAAACAAGAGGACCAAAATGGCACTGAAAAGCTCACCTGATTATCTTCGCAAAGATGAAAACTGATTTAAAAAAGCTTATAATTCATAACAGAATGAGATCACGCAGTCGATGGTGCAATATCACAAATTCCTGCACCCGCGTTAAGGTGTATATGGTGGGGATCTCAATGGTGTTCACGTTATGACACAGGTACTATGTCCCAAAGGTTGAGTACTATGCCCGAAGGGGTTGGGACGGACCCCGGGGCCAATGCTGGTTGGATGGTTGTATCCGTCTGTTCATGCCCAGTGAGTGTATATGTTATGCGCAAAATGAGAATATGGTCAATTCCAAAATTGCTCTGCGAAAAGTAAGATTTTTTTAAAACGCGCGGCATTATCGGAATTCTCAAAATGCGCGGTTCAATTTCGGAATCTTCCGTGCGCACAGTAGTAATTAGCACACAGTAGGGAAGTTTTGGTTCTAGTGGTTAATTGTAATACTGACGGCAAAGGCCTTCGTTAATAATGCTGATAGAACTTGTAGCTCAACATTTTGCTTTATATATATAATATAAAAGCAATAATGTATGTTTAAATTGCAAGTAGATGCGTGACGCAACGTGTGTTTATCTCCTCATTGTCTATAAATGTATATCAATATCCACTATTTATTAAGTATCATTCAAATATGCAAATGTCATTAATAGCAATACCATAAACTGGTAATTTGTTCTCAAACGGTGTGTGTAAATGATTGTTTTTAGTACAGGTGGCAGATGACAGATGTTCTGAACAATAAGACAGTTTGACATTTAATATATTTGTATACCTTATCAGTATAATACTTTAATAAATATGAGTAAAACATGCAAATGCAATTAGTAGTAGTAGTTGTAGCTTTAACGCCTGATGCATTTATTGAGCAATTGACGTGTTAGTTATTTGACAGATGTTCAATATTTGACTTCTTTTGTATATGCAAGTATATACGAAGGTATATGGCACCAAACCAGGGTCTCATGTTTGTATATAGAGATCATAGTGAAATCTCTAAAATATATATGGAATGCCCAATTTGACCTGTTATTAGAAATATTATTGTCTATGTCGCGTTTTGCTTTTTATTTTTAGCCGGATTAAGTAGCAAATCCAGGCTTATGGTTTGGCGATTTCCGTCTATCTTCTGTCCGTCCGTCCGTATGTCCGTCTACGCATTTTGAAGTTTTGGTAAACGTTTTTGGTTAATTTTTTTGTTTTTCCTCATTTCTCAAAAACGAATTGCCGGAAAGCTTTGAAACTTCATTTCAGTTAAAATGGTGAATTGCACCACTGTGATTCACTTGTTTATATTTTCTTAGCCAGAATGAATCTCCTTATTTCAGTAATATAAATCCGCGCTTTATTGTTTGAGGGCTTCAACTTGTTTCTCAATAAGTAAGTTCATGTTAATTATAATTACTTACCAAACCAAACTATGATTTTTTTTATACATTTTATCTTTTATACCAGACGGATGAAATAATTAAGCATATGTAAATAGAAATAAATAGGTTTCAAAACACTATATTCCTTTTTAAATCTCAACACAAATTCGTACTTTGCGCAAAACATTCTCAAATTGCGCCGACACTTGGTGCATATTTTATATCGATTAACCCCTTGCACAATTCCGGAATCGTCGGGAATTTTAAGAATTCTTACTTTGCGCAGACCAGTTCCGGAATCGTCCATATTCTCACATTGCGTATAACATACATATGGTTATATGGTGGGGAGCTCAACGGTTTCCAAGTTAAGACCAATTTGATACATGTCCCTAGTGGGCACGGACCCTGGGCCGATACTGGTTGGATGGATGTATCCATCTGTTTATGCTCAGTAATTGTATAACTGTGGTTTCAGAGAAGAAAGTTAACTCTTTTAAGGCTTTTCCCTATACAAGTTTGTGTAAAACACGTGACCTCTGCGGTGGTGCCAAATTTGACCCCATGTCCACGATTTGAACAAACCTGATAGAGGATCATAAGCTTATGGTGCATGCACAATATTAGACCTCTAGCTGTACCTCTCATACTACATGCAATATATGAGATCTCTATAACTTGTGTCCTCTAAGGAGAAGATCTTTTCATTTTGTATCTATATACATCTATGTAAAACAAGGGATCGCTGGGGCGTGGTCAAATTTAACGTCAGGGACGCCATTTAAAACTTGGTAGAGGAATTATGGTAAATGCGTAATATTAAACCTCTAGCTCATGTAGTTTCAGAGAAGAAGATTTGTTTAAGCTTTTCCTATACAACATTATGTAAAACTGTGACTCCTGGGTCGAATATCACCCTAGGGTCATCATTTGAACAAACTTGGTAGTGAACCATAAGCTGATACTACAGGTTATATATGAAAGCTCTGTGCCTTGAGTTTTTAGAGAAGAACATCCCTATGCTAACAATACATATGACCAAGTATCAAAGACATAAAGTGAGACAATCACATAAAGTTAACTGATGTTAAGTTACCTAACCAAGGTTAAGTTTGGGGAAAATAATGCAAAATATGACCTTGACCTTGGTATTTTTTGTCATTCAGTGATGTCCACCAATGCAAACAATACATATGACCAAGTATCAAACAAAGAAATTAAAGTTATCAGAAAAAAAAGTTAACTGAGGTTAACTTACCTAACAAAACTGATGACGCAAAACATGACCTTGACCTTGACATTTTTGTCGTTCAGCGATGTCCACCAATGCCAACAACACATATGACCAAGTATCAAAGACGTAAAGTGAGGCAATCACATAAAGTTAACTGAGGTTGAGTTACTTAACCAAGGTTAAGTTTGGGGACAATAAGCAAAATATGACCTTGACCTTGGTAATTTGTGTCGTTCAGTGATGTCCACCAATCCCAACAATACATATGACCAAGTATCAAATATAAAAAAATGAGGCAATCACATGTATACAGTTAACTGAGGTTATGTTACCTAATCAAGATTAAGTTACCTAACCAAGGCTAAGGTTTGGAAAAATAACGCAAAATATGACCTAGACCTTGGTAATTTTGGCGTGATGATGTATCAAACAAAGCATTTGACAAAGTTTCATAAAAAATCGAGTGACTGCTATGTCTCGCTACCCACTATCGTGGGCGAGACAAAAACGGTTATGGTCATTCAATTTATTACATCTTCCGTAAAACAAAGATATATGTCGACGTGTACATGTCAACAACTACCTTTATTTATGGTCATGCCGTTTTAATCTATATCCATAAATTCTTTTGTTATTACACCTTAATTATCATTGACAAAGAATATTGTTTTCATTATCTAAACATACATAAGACATCTGAAGTATATATACAGCGACCAAGTCGTTATCTTAAGATGTCTTAACACTATTTGTCATACTGCAAAGAAAATTCTCAGGATTTCATTGGTCAATGCGCCGTAGACATGAGCCCATGTCTACGTCTCGAGACGTGAACATAGGAGGTACCCCATTACTCCAATACACAAACACAAAATGGCGACGATAACGTTGCCGATTTGTTTTGGAAACCGCCGATTGTTTCCTTCCTATCGCTTTTCTGCGCTTTCCACTGTGTGTAAAAGTCTGAAATAATCGTAAGTGTATTTTTTTTGGCAACTTTACATATAATAAAACATTAACATAGTGACAAAATACGTTTATTTTATTAAAAAAATCCGCCAAATTTAAAGACGTTAGAGCGATGACGTCACGAAAGTAAACAACGTCTAGTCGGGGAAATTGGCGCAATAAAAATGAAATCGTGTTTTGGCTGTTTTTTTTCTTAAATAAATGGTTACAACTTTGAAGTATGACAAATTCGTTATTAGGATTCTTGACAGGGAACATGGGCTCACATTCCCTGCCTGGAAATATATATTCCCCCTCGCCTAACGGCTCGGGTGAATATAATTTCCAGGCAGGGAATGTGAGCCCATGTCCCCTGTCAAGAATCCTAATAACTTATAATATTACGTTAAAACGACATATATTATAGAATGATCACATCATCAAAGCTTCCATAATATATTGTAGTTAAACATTATGTCAAAATATCACATATTTCATGTTTTCTCGCACATAATATCCGCAACAATACTCTATTATATCAAGGAAGTGATATGGTAGACGGAATAACGTGCTGGGAAATAACTGGACATAGCTGGGCAATAACTGGACATCACCGGGAAATAACTGGACCATATATTGTGTTTGAACAATATGTCATTATATCTCATATGTTCATGTTTTCTTGCTGATAATATCCGTAGCAATACTTTATTATATCAGGGCAGCGATATGGTAGACGGAATAACGTGCTGGGAAATAACTGGACATAGCTGGGAAATAACTGGACATTGCTGGGAAATAACTGGACCATATATTATATTTGAACAATATGTCATCATATTTCATCTTTCATCTTTTCTCGCCCTTATTTCATATTAATCCCACTACTTAGATAATAGTACAACCAACAACATCCTATTATATCATAGCAGTGGCAAAACTAGAGGGAACGACGGCCTGGGAAATAACTAGACACAGCTGGAAAAAAACTGGACCAATTTTGGTATGTTAATAAATGATATCATATTTTATGTAAGACGTTTTCCCGACCATTTTCATGTCAAACTCACTAATGAGAAAATAGTATCCGTAACAATACTCTATTATATCATGACAGTGATATTGTAGAAGGAATAACGTGCTGGGAAATAACTGGACATAGCTGGGAAATAACTGGACATCACCGGGAAATAACTGGACCATATATTGTATTTCAACATATTTGAACAATATGTCATCGTATCTCATCTTACATGTTTTCTCGCTCATTATAATCGTAACAATGCTCTATTATATCAGGGCAGTGATATGATAGACGCGAAAACGTGCTGGAAAATAACTGGACATAGCTGGTCAAATACGGGACATTTTAGGGAAATAAATGGACCATATATCGTATTTGACCAATAAGTCAACATATATCATCTTTATGTTTTCTCGCTGATAATATCCGTAACAATACTGTATTATATCAGGCCAGTGATATGGCAGACGGAAAAAAGTGATGGAAAATAACTGGACATAGCTGGGAAATCACTGGACACTGCCGGAAAATAAATGGGCCAGACGATTCTCTGTCTGTCCTTGATTTATTTGCACCTGCCCTTAAATTACTTGAAATCGAACTTAAATTGTTTATATCTATCATGACTTGGGTGAGTTTTCAACTAGCCGAATTAAACCACCTTGTTTTGCTTCTTGAATAATTTTAATTCGTTGCAAAATTATGTGATTTTTTTTGAGTAACAAAAATAATATATCGCTAAAAGCCTTAATTAGCGTCAATATTACAGATAAAACATGCGAGATATACATGTATACTGTTTTCAATAAGTTCGTATGTTTTAATTAATTGTGAATTTGCTGAACCTGTACTATCAAATTTGACATCTAGATCCTATGCAGATGACTTAAAATATAAATGTACGCGAACGTCTAGTAGAAACGCATTATTAATGACATTTTCTGCAATGTTTTCGCTGTCTAAAAGCGACTTTGAACGCAAATAACGTACTTTTTCAAAACGTTATGTATGTTACACTAGATCCTGGGACCATACGCCGCTGGATATAGGGGATGAAATAAAAATACAGATATTGCTATATCCACCGCCATATGCTTGCCATCTTCGGGATGGTTAAAATTCTGTACTGTTGATTTTTATGAATATTGAGTTCTGGTCAACCCGGGGCTAGAGAGCGTGAGCGGTAGCTAGCATATTTCACTACCGCTCATGAACAGTCTCAGTCAAACCGAGACTGCAATATTTCGTATGTGTCGTGCTCGGCCGTTTCCAAAGGTCCATTATTGTACTCTTTTTTTATAGCACAGTGGCGTTGCTTGTGCAGTGTGGCGGCAGTAAAACGTCTCCCCGCGTTTGCAATCAGTACTGTTATTCATTCGATCTTTGGAGATCGCTGAGCCCGATACTTATATTTAGTGATCAGTGGTACATTTTCGATTTCTTTTGTTTTCTTACTTAATTTTCGATTCGGTGGTTCCACTACTCCGGCCGATAAAAGGCTCTGGGTATTGTTTAACCACTCATAGGATATGTTGTCTGCTTTTTAATTTACTCTTTTGGCTGTCCATTATCGTACTCTTTTTTTTAGATAGTGAATACATTTGTTGATACACTGAAATCAAGTACAATGATTTGGTTAAAGACCATGTTTAGCCGCTTTAGCATGTTTAGCTAAATACTAGTAGTACTGACTTGATGATTATGGAAAATGGGTCATATACTTACCTTATGATAACTCAAAAACAAAGTCCACTCGGTCTTTTATTTTTAAATGTTTAAAGGTTAACTATGTTTAGAAAATGCAGTTCTAAGGATGTACCAAATTAAAATAATAATCTGGGCTATTCATAGGAACAAATTGAGGAAATTTGCTTAATGTTTCAAAGAGTTTAACAAAGGTGGCGCATTGCCTAGGACTCTTATTGGTATTAGACAATAAATTAGACTGTCGTATGTCGAATGTCCTATGTCGAATGTTGTATGTCGCGTGAAATGACATTAATTTTGAAGGGTGGTTTTGAATGTCGAATGTCGTATGTTATATATCGAATGTCGTGTGTCGCGCGAAATAACATTAACTTTGAAGGATGCTTTTGAATGTTGTATGTCGAATGTCGAATATTGTATGTCTCGTGAAATGACATTCACTTTGAAGGGTGTTTTTGAATGTCATATGTCGAATGTCGTATGTCAAATGCTGTATGTCGTATGTCGAATGTTGTATGTCGCGCGAAACAACATCCACTTTGACGGATGTTTTTGAATGTCATATGTCGAATGTCATATGTCGAATGTCGTATGTCGAATGTTATATGTCGCGTGAAACGACATTCACATTGAAGGATTGTTTTTGAATGTAGTATGTCGAATGTCGTATTTCGAATGTTGTATGTCGAATGTTGTATGTCGCGTGAAAAGACATTCACTTTGAAGGATGTTTTTTAATGTCATATGTCGTATGTCGAATGTTATATGTCGAATGTCGTATGTCGTATATCGCGTGAAAAGACATTCACTTTCAAGGACTTTGAAGGCTGTTTTTGAATGTCGTATATGTCGAATGTCGTATGTCGTATGTGGAATGTCGATTGTCGTATGTTGAGCCAACTTCAGGCAGCTCCTATTTTACGATTTTTATATTTCTTCTGGCTGTGTACGTACCTGACTTTATACAGCATACGACATACGACATACGACATTCATTTAAATGTCGTTCAGTAAAACATACAACATTTGACATACAACATTCGACATACAACATTCGACATACACCATTTGACATACAACATTCGACATACGACATTCGAAACACATCCTTTAAAGTGAATGCCGTTTCACGCGACATACAACATTCGACATACGTCATTAAAAAAACAAGATTCAAGGTGAATGTCGTTTCACGCGATATACATCATTCAACATACAACATTCGACATACAACATACGACATTCGACATTCAACATTCGACAAACATCAGTTTTAAAGTGAATGTTGTTCAGTAAGACATACAACATTCGAAATACAACGTTTGACATACAACATTCGACATACAACATTCGACATACGACATTCGAAACACATCCTTTAAAGTGAATGTCGTTTCAAGCGACATACACCATTCGACATTCAACATTCGACAAACATCAGTTTTAAAGTGACATTCACGCGACATACAACATTCGACATACAACATTCGACATATGACATTCAAAAACAGCATTCAAGGTGAGTGTCATTTCACGCAACATACAACATTCGACATACAACATTCGACATACGACATTCGAAACACATCCTTTAAAGTGAATGTCGTTTCAAGCGACATACACCATTCGACATTCAACATTCGACAAACATCAGTTTTAAAGTGACATTCACGCGACATACAACATTCGACATACAACATTCGACATATGACATTCAAAAACAGCATTCAAGGTGAGTGTCATTTCACGCAACATACAACATTCGTATGTTATTTGTGATCATCCAAATTGTGTGATTGATTTAAATTTTGTATCACCAGATGTATAAATGAATAAATTGAAATATGTCAGTATTGTTGAAAAGGGCTAGTTAAAACAATATAACAGCCAATTTTCAGCCTTGTATTATGAAAATTAACAGAATTATAGTCTAATAGTGTCTATCTATGCATACTATGCCAGTATATAAGCACGTTTTACATGCCTTTTGCAATATTCAACCAGACATAACATAGCTTTTAAGATATTGAGCTAACATTTTCATTACAGACATTATCTCCGAGGCCTTTCGACTTGTACTAATGATTCTCATTGTTATTTTTCAACTCCAACCTCGATGAATCTGGAGATACAACCTTTAACGTTCTCCGGCCATGTTTTGTTTCATGAACATGTTTATGTTTATTTAAATCGAAATCAATACGCAACAAAATATATTTACAATTCAAACATTGCAGTATCTGTGAAAAGCGAGTAAGATTTTTATTTGATGACGTAGAAAATTTTGAACAGGTAAATTAATCCACAGGTAAATGTATTTATCAATTATCTGGTAAAAGTTGAGCAGCTATACAATTCAGATTTACCTCATTTCCCCGTTCAGTCACGCAGTGGTAAAAGTAGTATCTACGACAGGCAAATAATACTTATGTTTACATACAACTTAGTAGCGGTTTTAAATATATGTTTCTCCCCGGGACTATCAAGAAATGTTCATATAATGTTTAAAAGTTAAATTTGTTTATTGATAATACTACAAAAAGAGTGGCCATTCATCTTTAAATCTCAAAGAGCAAATATTAACCTAAGAGGCAAAACTAATATAAAGCGCTTTCATAAATAAAATAGCCGGTGTGATAATTGCATGGGAAAATTACGCAGGCGGACGTGTGAAACGTGCTTTTGAGGAATTTTTGTTTTTGTTTATAAAGTTCCGTAAATATATCATAAAACAATAAATCGTTACTTCATTGGAATTTACGTCAGTGTATCGCTTTAAACGACATTTGGTTTGAATTCGGTCGAATGTTGTATGTTGTATATCGAATGTTAAATGTTGTTTATTGAATGTTGTATGTAAAATGTTGAATCATGAATGTTGTGTGTCGAATAATATATGTCGAATGTTGTATGTCGCGTGAAACGACATTCACTTTAAAACTGATATTTGTCGACTGTTGAATGTTGTATGTCGAATGTTGTATGTCTCGTGAACGACATTCACTTTGAAAATGATGTATGTCGAATGATGTATGTCGAATGTTGTATGTCAAATGTTGTATGTCTCGTGAACGACATTCACTTTAAAAATGATGTTTGTCGAATGTCGAATGATGTATGTCGAATGTCGAATGTTGTATGTCGAATGTCGTATGTCGTATGTCGAATGTCAATGTCGAATGTTGTATGTCATGTGATTTAGTTATTTTCTGACGGTGTCCAGTTAATTCGCGTTTCTATTCATTTGCCCGCTCATATTGAATTTTGTTGGCGTATAACAAAAACTTAAAGGTCTCCGGCCATGTTATGTTTCATGAACATGTTTATGTTTATTTAAATCGAAATCAATACACAACAATATATATGTACAATTCACACATTGCAATATCTGTGAAAAGCGAGAATAAATTTTTATTTGATGACGTAAACAACTTTCAACAGGTAAATTAATCCACAGGTAAATATATTGATCATTTATCTGGCAATAGTTGTGGAGCTATACAATTCAGATTTACCTCATTTCCCCGTGAAGTCACGCACTGGTAAAAGTAGTATCTACGGCATGCAGATAATAGTTATATTTACATACAACTTAGTGGCGGTTTTAAATGTATGTTTCTCTACGGGATTATCAAGAAAAGCTCATATGATGTTTAAGAGTTAAATGTGTTAATTGATAATACTACACAAAGGGTGGCCATTCACCTTTATGTTCAACATCTTTAAAACATGATTATGCCCGATTAATTTCCTGAAACTATCATATGATTTCCTGGCAAATTCAATTATTTCCCCGTAGGCCTATAGTTTTGTCTCCGATGTAAGGGATTACTCTGTTTTAATGTAGTGTTGATTGATTACATTAAATGGAATTAAGGGGGTGAGAATACATCAAAAAATAAGAACACATTAAGAACATAGTTCACTCATTTTCCGGCGAGATCCAGTTAGTGAAAATTATAACAAATTGTAAGAAAAATTATATATAGTCCGGTCCAGTTATTTCCCGGTGATGTCCAGTTATATTTCCCGACACACTGTTCCTTCAATATGTGTTATGCTGTTATATAATATATTCGTGAATTAGTTACAACTATCGTATCTTAGTGCTTCGAAGGATGTAGAATGAATCAAAAGTAAAAAAATAAAAAAAATAAAAAAACGTAAGAAAAATTATATATGGTCGAGTTTTTTTCGGTGATGCCCAGTAATTTCCCGACACACTGTTCCGTCAATATGTGTTGTGTTATAATAACATATTATTGAATTAGTTATAACTATCGTATCTCAGTGCTGAGAAGGATGTAGAACGCATCAGAAGTGGGAAAAAAATAATTGTAAGAATAGCTATGTATGATCCTGGTATTTTCCGGTGATGTCAAGTTATATCCCGACACACTGTTCATTCAATATGTCCTGTGCAGTTATATAATATATTCGTGAATTAGTTATAAGTATCATATCTCAGTGCTGAGAAGGATGTAGAATGCATCGGAAGTGAAATCTAATAGAAAATTGTAAGAAAAGTTATATATGGACCAGCTTGTAACCGGTGATGTCCAGTTATTTACCAGCTATGTCCAGTTATTTCCAAGCACGTTTTTCCGTCTACCATATCACTGCCCTGATATGATGGAGTATTGTTACGGATATTGTGAAAGACAAAAAATTAAAAATGAGATATGAAAACATAATGCTTAAATACAATATATGGTCTATTAATTTTCCGGCAATTCTCCGAGCTGGGTTCGAATATCGAAATCCGAACTGGGAATGTCGAACTCCGAGTTGGATTCGAATATCGAACTCCGAGCCGGGAATGTCGAACTCGGAGTTGAGTTTGAATTTCCAACTCCGAGCTGGGAATGTTGAACTCTGAGTTGTGTTTGAATATCGAACTCCGAGTTGGGAATGAAGAACACCGAATTAGATTCGAATGTCGTACTCCGAGCCGGGAATGTTGAACTCCGAGTTGTGTTTGAATGTTAAACTCCGAGCTGGGAATGTTGAACTCCGAACTGGGTTCGAATATCGAACTCTGAGCTGGGAATGTCGAACTCCGAGTTGGATTCGAATGTTGAACTCTGAGCTGGGAAGGTCGAACTCTGAGTTGGGTTTGAATGTCGAATTCCGAAATGGGAATGTTGAACTCCGGGTTGGAGTCGAATGTTCGAACTCCGAGCTGGGAATGTTGAACTCGGAGTTGGGTTTGAATGTCGAAATCCGAGCTGGAAATGTTGAACTCCGAGTTTTGTTTCAATGTTGAACTCCGAGCTTGGAATGTCGAACTCGGGGTTGGGATTGAATGTCGATCTCCGAGCGAGCTCGGAATGATGAACTTCAAGTTGGAGTCGAATGTTGAACTCCGAGCTGGCAATGTCGAACTCCGAGTTGGGTTTGAATGTCAAACTCCGAGCTGTGATTGTTGAACTCCGAGTTGTGTTTGAATGTTGAACTCTGAGCTGGGAATGTCGAACCCCGAGATGGGAATGTTGAACTCCGAGCGCTGGGTTCGAATATCGAACTCCGAGCTAGGAATGTCGAACTTCCAGTTGTATTCGAATGTCGAACTCCGACCTGGGAATTTCGAACTCGGAGTTGCGTTTGAATGTGGAACTCCAAGCTGGGAATGTTGAACTCCGAATTGGATTCGAATGTCGAACTCCGAGCTGGGAATGTCGAACTCGGGGTTGGGTTTTAATGTCGAACTCCCAGATGAAAATGTTGAACTCCGAGTTGTGTTTGAATGTTGAACACCGAGCTGGCAATGTTGAACTCCGAGTTGTGTTTGAATGTTGAAATCTGAGCTGGGAATTTTGAACTCAGAGCTGTGTTCGAATGTCGAACTCCGAGCTGGGAATATTGAACTCCAAATTTTGTTTGAATGTTGAACTCCGAGTTGGGAATGTTGAACTCCGAGATGGGTTCGAATATCGATCTTCGCGCTGGGAATGTTGAACTCCGAGTTGGATTCGAATGTCGAACTTTGAGCTGGGAATGTCGAATTCTGAGTTGGGTTTGAATTTCGAACTCCGAGCTGAGAATGTTGAACTCCGAGTTGTGTTTGAATGTTGAACTCCGAGCTGGATTCGAATGTCGAACTCCGAGATGTGTTTGAATGTTGAACTCCGAGCTGGGAATGTCGAACTTCGAGTAGGGTTTGAATGTCGAACTCCGAGCTGGGAATATTGAACTCCGAGTTTTGTTTAAATGTTGAACTCCGAGTTTTGTTTGAATGTTGAACTCCGAGATGTGTTCAACTATCGATCTCCGTGCTGGGAATGTCGAACTCCGAGTTGAATTCAAATGTCGAACTCTGAGCTGGGAATGTCGAACTCCGAGTTGAATTCGAATGTCAAACTCTGAGCTGGGAATGTCGAACTCTGAGTTGGGTTTGAATGTCGAACTCCTAGCTGGGAATGTTGAACTCCGAGTTGCGTTTGAATGTTTGAACTCAGAGCTGGAACTGTCGAACTCCGAGTTGGGTTAAAATGTCGAACTCCGAGCTGGGAATGTCGAACTCCGAGTTGGATTCGAATGTCGAACACCGAGCTGGGAATGTCGAACTCGGAGTTGGGTTCGAATGTCGAACTCCGAGCTGTGAATGTTGAACTCCGAGCTGGTAATATTGAACTACTAGCTGGTTACAAATGTCGAACTCCGAGCTGGGAATGTCGAACTTCGAGTTGAATTTGAATGTCGAACTCCGAGCTGGGAATGTCGAGCTCGCTGCTGACAAATGAATGTTGAACTCCGTACTGACAAATCTGTAACAAATCCATAACAGAACGAATGGCGAACGCCGAACTACGAAGTATGAGCTAACTTCCCACACCTCCCCAATACTACATATTGGGTGATAGATACCTTTCAGTTCTACATGCGCGTTTGCGAAACAATTGCAGTAATTTAAACGCTGATCTCTATCTTAATTATTTGAGGGATACTCTCAATTGTATAGGTGGTGATGGTGTTGAAGATGTTGAGCATTATTTGTTTAGATGTGTAATTTTCAGAAATGAAAGACGGCCATTATTTTTAGACACTCGTATATTTCATCCTTTAAGTACTCCCAAACTTGTATACGGCTTCGACCAAGTAACGGACGAGGAAAATCCTATTATATACTCAGTTGCAAAAAAAACTGGATACTTTGAACTTTTTACTTTACACCCTATCCTCTTTATCAAGCGACAGTCCCTTAATGATTCAATCTATTGAAAAACAAATGACAACATGATGTTGGCAATGGAATGATAACAACTTTGGTACCAAACATGGCATATTCATTTTGAAATTTGTCAATTCAATTCTATAAAACTTTATACAATTAAATCTAAACAAACCTCAGTGACCACTTTCTTTTGCAACTGCATGAGTACATTTACTCAAGTTCAAAACTATATTAAAATCACTAAACGATTTGTCTATTATCAACTGTCGCTATGTTTCTATTAGCCTGAACGGGGATATGGGGTGTTATTTCAATGGGGATTCGTGGGGGTAGAATGGCACGGCTGAGTTTAAAATGTTTGGATTTTTTTTCTTTATCAAGTTCATATTTAAATGTATTGTTACAATTTCAAACCGATACATTTTTTTCAGCCACAATGGAGAGAACTGTAACTAATGTTGTAATAACTTGTAGTTCAATCCATTTGCATAATATGTTGCTATGAATATTGTGATGTTGAATTGATGTATTTTAACATATCTGCAATAACATATTATTAAACTTAAACTATTAACTCATTAGTGAGTTTGACGTGAAAGTGGTCGGGAAAACGTTTTAGCAAAGATATGACATTATTTGGTCCAGTTTTACCTCAGCTGTGTCTAGTTTTATCCCAGGACGTTGTTCCCTTTAGTTTTGCCACTGCTATGATATAATAGTGTTATTGGTTATACTATTGCCTCATTAATGAGGCTGACATGAGAGAGGAGCGGGAAAACATTGGAGATAAGATATGATAACATATTACTGCGATACACAATATGGTCCAGTTTTTTCCCGACTGTGTCGAGTTATTTCCCAGCGGTTATTTCCTCTAACAATGGTGCCGCTCTGATTTAATAGAGTGTTATTGGTTATACTATTGCCTCATTAATGAGGCTGACATGAGAGATGAGCGGGAAAACATTGGAGATGAGATATGATAACATATTATTGAGATACACAAGATGGTCCAGTTTTTCCCCGACTGTGTCGAGTTATTTCCCGGCTTTGTCAAGTTATTTCCCAGCAGTTATTTTCCCCTAACAATCGTGCAGCTCTGCTTTAATAGAATGTTATTGGTTATACTATTGCCTCATTAATGAGGCTGACATTAGGGATGAGCGGGAAAACATTGGTGATGAGCTATGATAACATATTATTGCGATACATAATATGGTCCGGTTTTTCCCCGGCTGTGTCCAGTTATTTCCCAGCGGTTATTTCCTCTAACAATCTTGCCGCTCTGATTTAATAGAGTTTTATTGGTGATTCGATTGCCTCATTAATGAGGCTGACATGAGAGATGAGCGGGAAAACATTGGAGATGAGATATGATAGATACACAATATGGTCCAGTTTCTCCCCGACTGTGTCCAGTTATTTCCCGGCTGTGTCCAGTTATTTCCCAGCCGTTACTTCCTCTTACAATGGTGCCGCTCTGATTTAATAGAGTGTTATTGGTTATACTATTGCCTCATTAATGGGACTGACATGAGAGATGAGCGGGAAAATATTAGAGATGAGATATGATAACATATTATTGAGATACACAATACGGTCGAGTATTTCCCAGCGGTTATTTTCCTCTAACAATGGTGCCGTTCTGATTGAACAGAGTGTTGTTGGTTATACCATTAATGAGGTTGGTATGATAGGTGAGCGAGTAAGATTAGATATGATAAATTATGGCTTATTATTAAAATACGATATGGCCCAGTTATTTCCCGACTGTGTCCAGTAATTCCCACTCACATATTTCTTTCTCCAATATGTGTAAAATTGTTTGTTACAGTTGTTTCCAGGCAGTGTCCATTTATTTTACAGGACGTTTGATTAGGCATGTGATAAAACAGACTCGAAATGAAAAAAACCCATATATATTCTTCCGGAATAAATTTGTTCCATTTATTTCCCGACACCGTCCAGTTATTTCCCAGAACATTTTTTCCTGCAATAGTATTTATAATTTATGTTTGTAAAGCTGCGTGGTACATCAACACTGAGGAAAATTGATTAGATCAAAAAAATGTTTTAATTTATTTTTCGACATATTTCTTTTCTCTAAAATTAATTCTATAATGAATTTGTATACAACTACATTAAGGTTAACTATCCAGCTTTAATACAGCTTTAATTTGAGTTCATCCAGACTATTGTATTAATGCAGTCATCATACAAAATAATAAGGGAAAGTATGCGAAGTTCCTGGTGTACAATTCCTATGATTTTTCTGCATTTTATTGTACGTTTACATTGACTTTAACCTTTGAGATGCTCCCTATAGACAGTTTTGCTATTTTCGCCTTAAGTAATGCGCGCAGGCGCAGTGCAGCTTCCGTTTAGAAGTTTCCCGGTTCAGTTATTTCCCGTTACACCGGTTTATTGTCCAAAACTGTACACACGGAACAGTTATCGGTAATTACTACATATGACATGTCCGCAAGTGATAATTAATAATAATATTATTATAATAATAATATTATACTATTATATTGGCAAAGTATCGGATTGTATGCCTTTATCATTAAGTGTGTCTCTCGACGTAGTGCACCATTCATTATAATAGTGTGTAAACCAGGACTAGACCTAGGATGTATATCATTTGTTCTTGTTCGTCTTGTTCTTCTTGTTCTTGTTCTTGTTCTTTTTCTTGTTCTTCTTGTTCTTGTTCTTGTTCTTCTTGTTCTTCTTCTTCTTCTTCTTCTTCTTCTTCTTCTTCTTCTTCTTCTTCTTCTTCTTCTTCTTCTTCTTCTTCTTCTTCTTCTTCTTCTTCTTCTTTTTCTTCTATGTTAACGATTAGTGACATTTAATACCAGTCATTTTAATGTTCGCCATTACACACATCTTAACTAATAAAGCCACATAAAGCATCATAACAACAACGCTTTTAAGAGTGACGTTTGGTCATTGTCAAATATAATGTTACGTCGTGCAATGTACACTCGCAATTTCGAAGAATGACTAGACATAACACAAACAAATATAATTCAGTGCTTAATCCTTTAGTCAGATTATGTTTCGTCTGTACAGGCACCATGAAAGAAGGTAAACAGTATGACTTGTGTATCGTGGGTGCTGGTATGGTTGGGTCTGCCATAGCACGACACGCCTCTGCTGTACATGGATTTAAGATATGCTTAATTGGACCTGAAGAACCAAAGGTTTGTTACAATATTTTAGTGTGTTTTTTTTTTAAATACATTTCGTCACAGTTTTAAATTTTGGTTTGAAAAGAGTTATAAAGGCAGCGTTTATGAATTAAATTGGGAAATCGACACATTGGCAATGGAACCAAGAATACAGCAAACGTGTTCATTGTATTCTTGAAGCAACCATGCAACATGAATGCGATTAAATTGAGCAAACTGAGAGACATGTATTAGACACCGCAAATGTTCTGTTATTAAAGATGAGTTTAGAACAATACAAGGCAATGTTTACAGTTTATGTTTATTGGAATATATTGGCCACGGCTTCAACAAAAGAGAAGATAAAACATATTCATGTACTTTATGAACCCTGGGTACAGCAGTTCACAAAGACAAATGTACCTAATATAGAAGATAAAATGTGTTGTTAATTAAACATATGTATGTACTTTATGAACCCTGGGTACAGCAGTTCACAAAGGCAAATGTACCTAATTGAAAGCTCTTGCACTGAAAATGTCAAATGTCTTATTAACTACACAATAAGTAATTGCTGTGACCGCGAAAAACTGCCACATGTCATGTAGTCTGCGAAAAGCAAAGCGCTGCGTGACCCTCCTAATGTACTAGTGATGCACTGCGGCGGTAATGATATAGGTCAAGTACCAGCTGCAGAATTAAGGCACCAAATGGTTAAAACCTTAAACAATATCAAAGACCTTACAATACCTGCAGTTTTTATTGTGTGGTCATAAATCCTTCCGCGTTTAGTTTGGCGGGATGAGTTATCTCATTCAGCTTTAGAACGTGTGAGAGTTAGGGTTAATATTAAGGCGGCTACAGAAGTGATTAAACTGGAGGGCGGGTATATAAAATACCCGGAAATAGCAGTCAAATTTGCATTTGTATTCTGGCGAAGTTCATTTGTCTGACAAAGGCAATAAAGTATTCTTGCAAGACCTACATCTCGGGCTGCATTATTTTCTTTCACTTTTAAATAATGAATAACAATATTTACCCCTCTGGCAATTTGACTGTTAGTGTGTACATGTCGGGAGTTTACTAAGAAGGATAACAATATCGGACAGGGAAAGCAGCATATTGAAGATTTTTATTTTGAACGTTCTCTATTTCGAGACGTTTTTGTTTTATATTGTTGAGACATTTGCTTCAGCTATTTCCTCTACTTGAGGAGTGTGTTGCCTCTATGTGAGGCAGTCTCTATTTGAGGCTTTTTTCTCATTGCGATCTCTATTTGAGGCGTTTCTTATTTTGGCGAGACATTTGCGTCAGCCATTTCCTCCTACAATGCATGGAGCTCGACTAATCCCAGGCCGACTTCTTCCAATGGTGATTGTCTGGCATATGTAAACGCCCTCGTAATAATGGACGAGCCCACAATCCACACTCGAGATCTTGTATCTGGAATATTTAAGACTCGATTCAACTAGGGGAACAATAGTTGAGCTGTTCGGTCGGAACTCGGATATATGTTTTGTAAGCCTTAGAGTCCCATCGCCCAAGCTCTCTGATCATGCCATCCGACATTCCCCATATTTGAAAAGCCAAAACTATGGGTACCAACTCGAGAAAAGTTATATCCGTTATCAGTTCTGTGTCGCGCAAACTATTTGGCCACTGGAAAAAAGTCCAGAGCGGTTCGAAATATGCAGCATACCCTAAATCAGCATTGCCTGCAGAGTCAGTAAAAAGTCCAAACCGAATCCGGGAAATAACAGTAGCCATTAAACCATCAATTTGTCATTGGGAAATCGCACTATCTTTTTCTCAGAATCAATTTCAAGGCCTAAAAATATTAAAATATGAGTAGGCCCCACTGTTTTGTCATCCGAAATAGAAAAGCCAATTTCCATGCACAAATTACTAAAACTAGCCATAAGCAAGGCACAGTTTGAGTATTCTTTCCTACCGCCAAAAAGAAATTCGTCTAAATAATGAATAACACAATCTATTTTGGACTGTTGTTTGACTACCCACTCAAGAGCAGTTGCAAATTTTTCAAAAAGAGAACAAGAAATGGAACATCCCATCGGAAGGCGCATATCGTGGAAGAATTTCCCATAACTTTAAAGCCCAACAACTCGAAAACTAGATAATTTATTGGCAGTAATCTAAAGGCAGATTTTATGTCCATTTTCCCGAGCAAAGCCCCTGGTCCCAGGCCCTGGATCATTTCAATGGCCTGGTCAAAAGAAGCATACTGAATATTACATAAATTTGGATCAATAAAGTCGTTAATACTGGACCCACATGGGTATGACAAATGGTGTATTAACCGAGAACTACCGTCTTTTTTCGGGACCAAACCGATTGGAGATATTCTTATGTTTTAAAAAGGTGGATCCAAAAAGGGGCCTGCCATGCGACCTAAAGAAATTTTCTTGTTAATTAATCTTAAAGCTTCCGCTTCATTTTTTTTGACAGAGACTAAGTTTTGGCAATCCGAAAATAGCCTAGGTCCCGAATAATGCAACCTAAATCCATTAACAAAACCATTTATCAATTCATTGGCGGTGCCTGTATCGGGGTAAAATTCCAACATTCTACAAAGAGGTTTGATTCTAATGGGTGTTTGCCCGCGAGTTGGCATATCAAATTGGAGCCTTGGCGAAGCCCCAACTAGCGCAGCTGACCTATAGACTGGACGTGTTGGGTAGCTTGGCACAGGAGACGGGAAACGTGCCCCTTGCTGACTTCCGTCGCCTGCCCTAAAATTAAATACATTACTAGCCTGAGGTTGGTTCAATTGTGAAGCGTGACTGTTGCAACGCAAAGATGGTAGGAAACCCGAGCATCTCATAAATATATGAAGATAACTGCATGGTTTTTTGGTACACCAACCCTTGGAATTGTAGTCGAAACACTTGCGATGTTTTAGACACGATTGAACAGGTGTAGAAGGCGTGTAATACATATATAACAGCCATAGTTCCTGATCAACCAAACCCCAAGAAGAAGATGGGTCACGGGCTTTCTTCAACCTAAATTGTTCGCCATACAATTTCCAACCCAGCCCTGCAAAACGTTGGGCCCCCAAGCGAATAATGCTTAAGTATTTTAATAAACCAGATATTGCCTCTGGATCAAAGGAAGTATAGACACTTATATAAATAAAAAAAGCGTCTGTCCATTGCTGAACATCAGCAATTTTAGATCCAGAAGACCGTGACTGCAAAATCAATTGCCTATCAATCAGAGAGACATGTTTTGGAATGTCTTCCTGGGGCTTTGAAAGGAGTAACGCAAGATCAACATATTCCCCATTTAAGATTTTGCATGATAAGCTAGGCCCAATGTTGGAACCCAACTCATCGTGAATGCTGGTTATTGACACTGGTAAAACAGAATTCTGTATACTCGTACCTTGGAGTGGGACCTCAGGTCCAGGAACCACGACACCGGCCCCAGGTTCCGGAACCACGACACCTAGCCTGATGCCCCCAAGCGACTCGACCAAATGGAGGGTCACCTGTCGTACGACTTCCTTAAGCTCAGGTTCCACGACTGGAGGTTCTAGTGTACTGCCTGTCGATTCTGGAGGTGCTGGTGTACTATTAGCCGATTTCTCCGGAGTCTTCTCCAAAACCACTTTCTGACGCCTGGCGTAAAAGCTTTTCGACTGACGTTTAGGCATGTTTCAACTGAAATGTAACCTGAGCGACTAATCCGTTGCCAATTAGCATCCATAAGTATATATATTTATTACATTTATTATTATTATAATAATATTTTTATACATTTTCTTTTAATTGATTTATTTATTTAAATTGTTTTTGTTTTAATTTTGTTTTATTAATTCTTTAATTTAATTATATATTTTTTATTTATTTATTTTTTTATATCTTTTGATTTACGATATATAAGGGTGAGAAAATACATACATCTACAAAATACCTTTCCAAAAGCACTGGATCCCCGAGGGGATACGAAAATGTTGGAATAAATTAATAGATGGGGAAAAAAACATTTATACAGTGCTACAGTCCACAAAAACTCAAGCGCTTTCGGCTAACGCCTTCATCAGGAGTACACGAAAATAACAAATACGAAACAAAAAACACTAAAATACACGGCAGTTTAAATAAAACTCTTTAAAAAACAACTTATCGTTTGGCATTGTTGCAGAAACTGTTTACTTTGAATAGACACTCTGGAGCCAAATGTGATACTAATAAAAGAACATATCTGGTTGGATGAGGGAAGAACTGTACCCTGACATTTAGTTATGAAGAGAGAGTAAAAATTTGAAAAAGATAACACAAGCCCTACCTCAAATTTATATATATATATATATATATATATATATATATATATTCTTAATATTATTATTTGTCTATTATTTTTTTATTTTTTATTTTTTTTTTTATTTATTCTTTGATGTTATTTATTTATCCCCCCTCCCCCACAAACATGCAAAAGATCAGCCTGATCAATGATCAATGACAGAACATCCATTTTCCTTCCGTCTGTAGGAACAATTGCTATGATCAATCTTGTGTATTTCGAAGGCGAAAATTAATTATAATATGATAAAAAACGAGCCCTGTGTCCAGTAACAGCATCCGTCGATTCCTAGCTGCAGACCTCTTCAGGACCCAATCACTTACCGCACTTATAAAACAAGAAACAAACATGTATAGTTTATAAACGAAAACATTAAACAACCAGGTTAAGAACATCGAAGAGGAACAACTCCAACATTAAA
The DNA here is from genome assembly GCA_037043455.1 of Cyrtodaria siliqua. Taxonomy (NCBI): domain Eukaryota; kingdom Metazoa; phylum Mollusca; class Bivalvia; order Adapedonta; family Hiatellidae; genus Cyrtodaria; species Cyrtodaria siliqua. Next base: position 149,313 of record JAWPHD010001950.1, read on the forward strand.
TCACGTATCATGTAGGAACAGTTATTTCCCTTGAAAGAAAAGTTTTTCCGGTGTTGAGAAAAAATCTACCAAGTGTAATTTGATACAAAGTCGTTAATTAATAAATTAAATACGTTACAAATATTTATCTACGAAAAAGATTCTTTTATAAGACGACTATTAAATATTGCTTCTTCGGCCGTAATGAACAATACATGATATAGAAAAATGCAGGTAACACGAGTTGGATCTATTGCGTCATGCATATGTAATACATGATAACTGTGATGTAATGGCGACGTTCTCAAATACGTGAGCGTTTATGATCTATATCAATAATAGTTAAATAATGTTCATTAATTATTTAGTGTATCACAATTATATCTCAGTAGTTTTATTAATTCGAGCATTCTTTTAGGTGAGAGCTTGTGAGACAGGCCGGGAAATATTCGGAGCACATTATGACAGTGGACGGATAACAAGATGTACCGCTTCGGATCCAGTATGGTCTACTCTTGCATCAAGGTCTGTCAGTAGATATCATGAGCTTGAGAAGATTTCAGGTACGCTCAAGTTTCCAAAGGTCCATTATCATAATGTTTTATTAAAAGAGAAACACGGCAATCTTGAGGCATGTGTGACTAATTTTCACGCTTTAAAACAAACAAATCTATAAAAGTTTCTGCAATGCAACCTAACTTTAGGTGAAGTAAATAAATCAAGATAGCCGATAAGACTTTATTTCGATAAAGGTATATATACATACTAGTTTGGGGGCACTCCACAGTTTAATGTACATTTCTCAATCATCAAACACTTGACAAGCTCTTAGCCTGAATCCTTGAGCAAAAATAAATCACATCATCATTGTGTCATACATTTCTTAGAAGACAATAAAATTACCCATGTTTCCATACCAAATAAAAGTATCAAAAAGCATTTTCTGTACAACTTTAGTCCCATTTCTTTAAGATTACCCCACCCCTTAAAACATGCTAAAAATGCAATTTTAGCAATATTTCAAATGTCAATAAATAAAAATAAAAAAAATTCCTACACATATCAGGGTCATGTCTGCACTCATAATGCTCTTGCATATCAGGAAATGCTAAATTTTACATACCTAGTCCGGCATTTTAAAAAGTTATTCCACGCTGATCTCCTCGTCAGTGAAAATCAGCCATTTTAACTACTTTTAGAAAGTTTTTGATTGGTTCACATTTTTCTATTTATAGCCTCCAAAAAACCCAAAGAATGCATATTCCAATACACCAAAATAAAGTTAGAAGTAATCAAAACTGAAAAAAACATCAAACATGTGCTTCATAATTATTATAAAGACCATCAATGGACCTAAAAGATGCTTAGTTGATTTCTTTCTGATTTACACCATGGACATTCATGCGAAACTGAGGAGTGCCCCCTTTTGACCAGAATCAGTTGCATGGTTCACAGACATGGCCAATTAATATCATTATATAACGAAAGTAAACAAATAATGTACAGTAACTGCGTCGAAGAAATGGTTTGTTCATTAGTGCATTTAATTATACTCAACGGTATTTTTTCAAATGTGTTGACGTTACATAATCACAATTTTTTTTAAAATTCATAAGTACTTGATCATCTAATGCTGCCTTGGATTTATTGGAATGACAATAGGGTAAGAGAGAGGTCTTAGTAATTACTGGTCCTGTGGGAACATCAAATCCAATATTTGTGGCTTTAAAGTAGAAAATTGCTTAAGCCGGTGCTAGGAGGCTTGAGAGGTGTTAAATTTAACATTACCTCTCATGAACATACTCAATAAAATCGAGTCTGCTATTTTTATCTCTTGTTTGTGTTTGTTGGTTCCAAGGAGTCCCCTTTTCAGTATTTATTGGTGGAACGTCCTCGATTAAACCCTTACATGCCTGCTTGCCATAGACCCTTCAAGGTGGTACACAGTTTGTCCACTCCTTCTGTATTTGGCGTCACATAATTTATTTTCAAATGATTATTTATCCTTGAAATTGTTGTTTGGCTTGAGTGCGTGTTTTTGATTGACTACGTTCTGTGAATGCTACATTTAATTTTCGACGTTTTCATTACTTTTATTTGCAAGTGTATATTAGATCGTTTGAATCAAACGTAGGCCCAGTACGTGTTTATGGTACATAGTTATGGGTACTTAATTATATATGGAATCAATTGAACGAGTGCATATGTATGCGTGTAACACATTTATATCAGTTTTATTACAAAACATGTAATGCTGTGGTTGCAGATTGTTGTGGAAGGTATCCTTAATGTGCGTATATAACATCGCACGTCAAGCACTGATTACGACTATTAAAACAGATATGTTAAAACAATGTACTACTTCATATTGTTATGGACATCTAAAATCTCTGAAATTGAATCTATGCTGAAATGGCTATGGTTTAAAACGACACAGTGTTGATCATAATGAAAATGTGTTTAGGTCGATAGCAAACAATATTAAAACATCACAAGTGGTCTGAAATACTACACAATAATACAAAACGTGTACAGTACAATTAACTATTCTATATTCGAAAACGTGTAAAAAAACACACACAAGTTAAAAGCTGTCCTCGTATCTTTAAAAATAAATTTCACATCAATGTTAATCTACTGAAAACATTTGGAATTGAATAGAGAGTATATTGTAAAGAGGATAGTGAAACAGAATCATTTGCAATTCCGATGTTCGTTGTATATACTGTCAGACTGAAATGCACTTTGTTTAACTTGTTTTTTCGTCATGTAAAGCTGTCCTTAATTAATATGCATTTGTGTGTATAACAGAAGCAGTTATTAAAAGGAATAAACTATTTTGAGCCCATTTAAGTCATCTTGCTGATGGGATATGTATACGCCGTTGTCCACGATCACAAATAAAAAAGTGAATACAAAAACATAATTATGTTAAAACAATATTGTTCACTTGATGTTCTTTTATTAGGTGTAAAGTTTTATCACCCTGTCGGATGTATGTCCATTGGATGGAAGACGTTCGTAGATTTCGAAAGGCCTCCTGTAGGCCACACTGTCAATAATATCACATCAGATAGTCTCAGGAAAGAATATTCCTATCTAGAATTTTCAGACGAAGATACTGGAATACTAAACGAATCCGGTGGTTGGATTGATCCGCGAAAAACATGTCGCTGCTCAACTGATCGCTGCTTCAAATCAAGGTTGCGACATAATACGCGACATTGTTAAAGGCGTATCCAAAATAAAATTCATGGAGATGAAACGATGATGAAGATATTGACAGAAAACGGCAATAAATATATGGCTAACAAAGTGATACTTGCAACGAATGTATTCATCAATAACTGACACCTACTGCCGCAGGAATTTCGCCCTGAATTTCTGGCATCCCCTCAGACAGTTGTGTTAGGAGGGGTAGATGAAGCAGATGCAGAAAAACTAAGGTATACGATGTATTCATCACACGATTCTTATCAGGATTAACTTTATTCTTAATTGATTTGTCATATTAAGTTGTGATTTTTTCCAAAATAAGCATTGAACGTAATAGTATTCAGATTGTTTAAACACTGAGACATTAAATTCAGTTTTAAGAACCGATGCATTTTGCTCTGTTCGTTGCTCTTGAATGGAGAGTTTGTCTGCTTCCAAGTTACACATGTCATACCATGATGCCTTATATTTCAGAGGAATGCCAACAATGTTGTACCGCGGATCTGGTAGTTCAAACTGGCATAACACATATCCGAGGTGTCCGGACGGTTCAATCAAGTATTATATGTTACCTCCAATATTGTACCCTGATGGTATGGATACTTTTATAAGTTACACACTCAATATACGATGTTTCCGTTTTCATGAGATAAGTTTATTTAAAACATCGCGATGATTATATAGCTTTATTGATCCCAGTGTTTCTATGTCTTGATCGTTACTTTTTCAAAACTAAGCACATCTTCGCAGGCATATGTTTTATTATTTATATATGGTCTTGATTCACAAAAAGCTGTTGTGAAATTTAAGACGATCCCAATGGCTAAAATTTGACAAAACAATATTAGTGATCACTACTTCTCAAAACTGATCTGCATCAAATGTAAATTGATCCAAAAAAGGAATACTGTTCGATGATGCTTCCAAAATGACCACCATCACGGTCATATATACAATATTGTGAAAATATTAAGAATACTATTTTCAACCTATATTCTGATGTTCATGAAACCGCAAAGGAACATTAAAGTTGAGGTCATGTTTGTTTTTTCGGAATTAACTGCCTTCAAAAATACTGATGTCACGAAAAAATACAAATACAAACAAAAAGAAGGGGAAAAAAGTTAGTAATTTGGTGATGCTATTTCTCTATGGTTGGTTGGTATGACATGTAGTTAGTTTGCAATGAAACTCAAGTTGATGAGACTTCCAAGATGGCCGCCAGTATCTATTTTTGTTAACGTAGACGTGCAAAGGAAATCATTTTGATCGGTACAGCTCCTGAACGTTTGATGTTCAGGAATCACACGAATATTGCAGGCGATTTCAATTTAGGTTGGTTCTAAACAAAATTCAAATTTCTTGCAAAATCCAAGATGGCCGCCTAGCTAAACACAACAAAAAAAACCTAATCTCCTAGACCCGAAGGATATTGAAACGGAATCTTTAGTTAACTGATCTGCATGATATATAATTGTTCTTAAATCGTAATTTACGTTGTTCCAGGTTCCAAGGTGGTCACCAACAGTCTTTATGTACATATACTTATCGGAAAGTCGTGTGATTATTATTTCCCTAACATTTTGATTAGATTTTCATTTATTTCACATCAACTTGGTAAACTGTAGCTCAGATATATATGCATGAGTAATACACATACTAAAGTAGCGTACACAACCATAATAATGAATAACTAATAATGTTTAAAAACTATTTGATAATTATGACTTTCGATTTGTTATACAGGTGCGAGCTTGTGTGCACGTTTATCCGTTTTATTTAGAAAATGATCATCTTTTACTCTTTTAACTTAATTTCCGATCTGGTCAACTCCCCGATATGGTCTTACCAAAGACTTAATAAAAATGGTTCTAGTAACTCCCTTGCTTGACGGTCAGTATATCAAGGTAGTTTTCCATAGGACTGGTCGTCCTGGTGTCAGTATATGTGACTATGTTATGCCATGCTTGAAGTGTGGCAGCACTATAACAATAAGTATAAAAGTCGAACAGGAAATGCAGCTTTCACAGAACACAGTAAATCCCAAAACACGTAAAGACAAACATGAACGGCAATGCTAACACAAAATAATGGCATATGACGTCACAAACACAAAAAGGGTTGACAATAGGGCTACCGCATTGGAACGGTCAGTGGCAATAAAGGCCGCTAGGGGTTTAAACCAGGTTCTATGGTGCACCAAACCTCACACTTACCCTACTGTCATCCCAATAAATCGGGACAGTGTAAATAAAAATATCCCCACCTTGAAATATTCTCTAACCAACAAGGCAGCATTAATAGGCAATATAAATCAAACACAAAGATGCTCGTGTATATATAAATACAAAACAACAATAGCCTAGAATGCCATAAAGAAGGTACTCAATTACTTAGCAGAAGCCAGAGCAACAAGACAATAAACCATTGAGGGCATGACAAGACACGATTGCAGACAAACATGAAATGTCACCGTCCTTTTGGGCTTTAGGTAAACGTCATCATAGGGACCACAGCCTGTCCGGTCATCGCACAATTAAAAAGGAAAGCATAGAGGCGAACTGTAAATGGGTCCACCACAAAGCATGCAGTGCGTTGCAATATGATAGGGTCATAACCTCTTTTGATAAATCTGTTTAACAAGTTTAACAAAGATAGTATGAAAGTAATCATGACCAAGGATCTTACGAAGTTTGTAAATCACGTCACCATAGAAGTGAGGTTGTGATAGTTCACTGAGCTCACGGATACAAGAAGTCAACGTCTTGATATGACTAAAATACTGTTAACAGCGACGGTAAACACATACATACATACTCTTGTAACTTCAAAAGACACACGCTTGTATTTCAGGAAAGATGTACATCAAGATAGGTAATTCAGATGAGATTTTAAAGGAGTTTCTGAAAAAGGATGACATATCACGTTGGCACAAATTAGGAGGGGATCCATGGCTGACTGACCATTTAAAACGGCTGCTACAAACCATGTTTAAAGGTATATAGTTAAATACGTTTGAAATAATTTGCTATTAGGTGTCATTACATGGAGCAAATGTCGTATCCTGTTTTTGTTGTCGAAATGCTTGAATGTGTACGAATGTGAGTTAAATTGAACACATTTAAAGTTAACAATACAATAAGCTTTAGTTACTGATATGCGACCTGCAATATTGAGTAAAACAAATGTATTTTATTGCACACGCATTAACAAAACTTCGTTTAAATCAATGTAACAGGAAATGTCAATATTCGTCCATATTAACATGTTCATTTTGACGTGTTGTAAACTCATTGCGATGGATAACTATGTTGAATACTCGTTATGGATTGGTGCAATTCACTGTGAATGTCACAGGAAGCTTGTCATGTGATGTAAACGATTTTACGGTAGTATGTTTGTTTCAAATAAATTGTTTTGATGACAATTAAATGCTAAAACCTCATTATTCTCATTATTCATTTTTATGCAATGGAAAGGTGATTAGTCCAGTTGTATTTGAATATATGCACTCAATAAAATGGTTATTATGTTTGTATTGAGATATATGCATTCAATAAGAATGTTATTAGTTTTGTGTTGGGATATATGCACTCGTTCTTCCGTGTATATTATTATGCGGAAGAACTCTTGCATTCATCCAAATACAAATCTAATTACCTATAAATAATAATTTTGTATTTTAATTTGAGGTATTACGTGTAGTGAAGTTATGTTAATGGTTTTTGTAAATGTAATTTAAACCACAAACTGTAATTGAACTGTCATTCACTAGTGACAGTTGTGTAAGTATGGTTACACCGACAAGAAGGCCATATATAGACAAAGTACACGACCAACCAGGAGTAGCTATAGGCGGAAATGGATACGCCGCTAAATCAAGTGATGAAATTGGACGAATCGCCGCTGCTATGATGATGAACTTAAACATTGATAGCAATATTCCGATGGACACATTTAAATTAGTTGCAGAGACATTGAAGTCAAAACTGTGAATGTAAGATAGCGGGTGCGTGCCAATTGTCGCAGTTTAATGCAGTTTAATCGTTACTGAACGAATTCCAAAACATTATATTGTAGAAAAAGATAGGAGTGTAGTAATGTCTCATCACTTGGCGTTACGTTATACATTACAAAACAGAATAAAAATTGCACATATACATTTCAATGCTATATGAGACAGATATAATTATACGGTCATTACAGGGACAGTGAGCGATCTGGAGTGTAATTGGTACTTCTTATTTACGAAACTGTTTGGATTGGAAACCACGACGACTCGGGTATTTTTGTACTTAAATCATAAATACTAATTCATAGAGAGTTCATATTGCCAGCAGTTGTACATGTTCTAAAATAAAAGTGTAAATAGATCCCAAAACAAGAAATTATTATAGCTTTAAAGCGTCATACGAAATAATGTTAATGATTTATGAACTGGCCGAGTCATCAAGTTTTCCTGACCAGCTTATTTCATTAACAATATGTTATGGGGCCTAGTTAAGTGCATACCCATCCAACACCTTCTCCAGGAAGCGAAAACGGGGTTGGCTGGGATTTGAAGTTATGCTCCGGACAAAAGTTGGACGGACAAAGCGTTGACTATATGCTCAGTTTATGATAACCAGTTTGTCAACATAGGGTTCGATTAATTTATTGTTGTATACGATTGTCACAAATATTTAAAGATATCATCATTAGATGAGTTTGCGTACTGATTATGGTCCGGTAATGCATAAACTTATGGATCTTCGAGTGTATTTAGAACATTTGGTGGGTTCGTTACGTGGAGTGTGTTTAGAACACCGAGTGGGTTCGTTTATTGTAATTAATGAGTGCTTAGAAAGCCGGGTGGATTTCTTTATTATAGTGATTTAGAACGTCGTGTCGGTTCGTTAATTTTAGTGTGTTTGGAACACTACGTGGGTTCGTTATTCGTAGTATGTTTAGAACACCGAGTGGGTTTGCTAACAGTAGTGTGTTTAGAACATCGAGTTGGTTCGTTAATTGTAGTGTGCTTAAAACATTGGGTGGATTAGGTAATCATAGTGTGTTTAGAACAATAGTGGATTCGTCTGTTGTAGTGTATTTAGAACACCGGGTTGGTTCGTTAACTGTAGTGAGTTTAGGGGACCGTATGGGTTCGTTAAGTGTAGTGTGTTTATAACTCTCGAGGTGTATCCTTAAGTGTAGTGTGTATAGAATACCGTGTGAGTTCGTTAATTCACCGGATTGGTTTGGTAGAGCGAAAACAGCTACACTTAGTTAACTGGGCGTGTAGCTACATGTGAGGTATTTTGGAACATCAGCTTCGGTTAGAAATCCACACATATTTGTTCGTTTATCAATGGAGCCTTTTGATGTTGACCCAGTAATTAAAGTATAAAATTCCATCATACATCCCCAGGAATCCCAACTCCAAACACCGCCCATCATCCTTTATCTTTAATAATGCAAACTCTGCACACGTAATTTCTTAGGAAGTTAATGTATTTGAATTTGATAAAAACAAATCGATATAACTTTTAGAATATATTCCATTCTTCGATTTGTATTGAACTGAACCCAAATGTTAACGTAGCTATACAGAACCACTGTGCTATTTTACAACTGTGATATTAATTAACATATGTCATAGTAGCAAGGGCATCATATTGTCACTGTATTAAGCGAACCTGTGATGAAGGAGGTGAGCCAAGAACACGATTAAACCTCATGAAGATGGTCCGGACATTTTATTGCATTTATAATACAATTACACGACTTAAAACTAGATTGCCTTTTGAATCCGCCGTAACACTGTACAATTTCAATAATCTTTTTATTTCACCCCGGTTTTTTGTTTTCTTTGACAGAGTATGAACATACACGACCGTGTTAAAAAAATGACCAGTTTTATGGGCTCTGGTATAATACGTTTCAAAAGTAAATTTTCAACAAAGGAATTGTTCATATTCTTTCTAATTGGAGTACAGTAGCGGAGCATACCGGATTATCACGTGGCAGAAACTACAGATAACCCATTGGTAGAGTAATATTGATGTGAAATACATGTCTGTTTTAATGTTACGCTGTATTTAATAACATTGTCACGAGAACGTCTAGCTAGTCTAGCTAGTGCGAAAGTACTATATATTGATCAAAATAATTCATCATCTGAATCATTATCCCATATCTTCATCGTAAATGTCTGAAGAATCGTCGCCATCCTCATCATCATCATCATCATCGTCGTCGTCGTTATCGTCGTCCATATCTGAATCGTGAATATCGCCATCATCTTCATGATCATCGTCATTATCATCGTCTTCATCATTTGTATCATTGTCGTTATCGTCCTGGAGAATGTCTGGAGAATCGTCGCTATCCTCATCATCATCATCATCATCATCGTCGTCGTCGTTATCGTCGTCCATATCTGAATCGTGACTATCGCCATCATCGTCATGATCATCATCATTATCATCGTCTTCATCATTTGTATCATTGTCGTTATCGTCGTCCATATCTGAATCGTGAATATCGCAATCATCTTCATGATCATCTTTATTATCATCGTCTTCATCATCGGTATCATCTTCATCATCAGCATCATCATCGTTGTCATCATCGTCACTGGAACTAGTGGCATATCTATATTTTTTTTCCGGTGCTAGCAAAGACTTTTCATTAACAATTACGCCATTTTTGTTTCTTGCGTTCTTTAGCCAATCTTGTAGCGTTGGATCAATATTCAAAAATGTTTTTGCTATTTTGATACAATTGACGCGAAGAACATTTGACGACACCTTTGCGTTGATTTTTCTCTGCAAAATATGAAACACAGTATCTTTTCGTTTTGTAAGCGCCCTAATTTCCACTCCAAATGTAGATGTAAGTTTCTTTGCTATCTGTACGTTACCCTTTTCACATGCGACGTGCAGCGGTGTTTTTCCAAACTTGTCTTTAGCATTTACATTTACATGTGGACAAATAAGCTCTGCCAGTTTAGTTTGACCTTTATGTATTGCTGCATGCAATGGTGTGTACCCTTGTTTTTGGGGCTTTTTGATGTCTGAGGTACGTAGAAGCTTTTTTGCAATGCTTTCCTCTCCATTCATGATGGCATAAAATAAAGGTGTTTGTCCGAAGCAATCACCCGTATTTGGATCGATGTTCATCTTTATCAGGGCATCTAAAAGTGTTTGGTTCTTCTTCCACACAGCAACGTGATAGACAGTCATTCCCTTTAGAATGGATTTTTTGCCGTAGGAAGTTATTTTTAATTTTTCTTGTGATTTGTCATGTTTAAGAAGTAGGGTCACAATTCTGACATATCCTCGTATTGCTGCACAGTGTATTGCATAATGCCCTCTGTGGTCTTTCACATGCACGGATGTTCCTTTTTGAAGAATCTGTTTTACGACATTTTTCTCTCCCATATCGCAGGCCACGTGCAGTGGCGTTCGCATAAATTTCCCACCCTTGACATCCAGTGGAGCGCCTTCTTTGATGAGTAGCTTGCTTATCTCGTGATGCGTGTACACAATGGATTTGTGAAGTGCAGTCATCTTAGCCGTGTTTTGAACCGAAAGATCTGCTCCATGCTCCAAAAGACATCGAACCGCTGCCATTAGCCCCTTTCGTGCCGCAACAATTAGAGGATAATTTCCATTGATTGCATTTCCTCTGTCGTTCACGTTTGTTCCGGGGTGATCAAGCAATACCGAGAGTAATTCAGTGTTGTTTTGGTTTGCTGCAATATAAATTACATCCCCAGTAACCGTGGCACCATGTATTAAGAGTAACCTTACTAATTTGATATTTGATGCATGTACCGCCAACAGGAGCGAAAACGTTCGGTCACTATTATCCTTGTCCAGTATCTCCCTTTCGATAACTTCCATCGCAAACGTATCGGCCCCGATAAAGACGGAATAAGCAGCAAGACACATGTCAAGTTTCTCCATTTTGATTCCGTAATCATAGAAAAATCCCGACATACTCATCACAGGTTTTGTGAAAATGTCCTCATCGTCTTTGTGTTTGGCCACACAATCTAAGAACGTTTTGACAAAAGGGCCACTTTTAAATACTGGATGCAATATAATTCCTATATCTAGTTCATATTTAGGCTCAACACGGTTTGGGCGAACACCACTTCTTTCTATTTGTGAAAAATTGTAATCCGTTTTGTTCTGATAATTGTTGCAGTCTTTCCGGAGTAATAACTTGACAATCTTTTCACCTAAGAGCGGATACTGATATTGTTTGACGACGACCTTGTAGTCGGGTGTCAGCGATTTGTCTATCGTTACATACTGCATCAAAAACTCACGTGTACAGAACTCAATAGTAGCATTGAGGTAATCCTCGCTTACAACAAGGCCCACCATGTCTCCAATGATGTTGTGACTGAACGAATACTCTCCAATTGTTTCATTGAACGATAGAAATCCCCTTCTGTGGTACTCGAGAGACTTTCGGAGCAACTTTACCAAATTCGGTTTTAACTTAAACCCGAAACTCTTTACGATATTTTGAACATTTTCGGATGGTCTTTCTTTTAGATCCAAATCATTGACCGACAAACGTCCATCATTCGCCCAAACTGTAATAAGAGCTAAAAATTTCTTTTCGTTTTCTTCACTGTGGTAGAGATTTTGCAAACATTTCTTAAAAAATGCATTAGGTGTTTGGAAGAATTCAGCTCCTCTATTGTATAGTGCATCGTTTTTAGCAAACATGTCTGCACACTCAGGAAACCCAAATTGGAAGTCCGAGTCAACATTTACTGATCGACCAAAAAAGGAAGATGACTGTGTTTTACACTCAGCTATCTGATCCACAGTCATGAGCCTATCATACTTGTCTAATTTGTTTGACAACATACTGATTTTTTCCTCTTCAGATAGATCCTTTGACGAGAGGTGGAACATGTTTCCATCCTCAAAGAGAGGTATGCTTCCAAGTGTCTGCCGTATTTCTTCCATGATATACTGTCTCGAAGTGATTACAAATTTCATCTTTTTACTGCTAGCTGCTCTTTGTATATCTGGCAAATATCTTTTCCACTCTTCTGCTAATGTCCGGTCAAAGGCACGTGCACCAAATATATCATCGATGATGACTGTGTCGAAAATTCCTAGTTTCAGATCCACATGAGTCCAGTCTGTGGGCGTACATAAATTCAGGCACCTATCCGTATCAGATAAGTCCAAAGCTAAACGTCCAGCCATGGTAGACTTTCCCTCACCTGGAAGACCGGTCAAGACAACAACATTCTTCTCTTCCAGAACTTGCTTTGCATTTACATATGAAGATGTTTTTACGTAGGCCTCACCAACTCCGAACTCATGGAAAAACAGTGATGCTTTGGCTAAATAAAAAAAAAATACAAATACAAATGCATAGTCTAAATACATATAACCGGGTATAGCAGTTTTATTGTATTTACCTACGCGTTAGAAATACATGCATGTCACTGTAATGATTTGACACATATTCCGTAAGCCAGTAATGCATATAGTTGTATTTGTATTGTCAAACCTAGTTTATAAACACATGTTTTCGGTGTTACTTCGGGGTTTCGTGAAGAGAAGACGCAATACTTGTTTTCTTCCATGTTCTTTGAAAAATGATATTAATACATATATTGAAATAATATAAGTCCAGTTAAGAATAATGTACTTAATCCAGCAGCTCATATGTGTTTAAAAAGTTGGACATCGACCCCGAAATTTATTTTATTACTTACTGTCAGCCGCCGGCTCTTTATGCCTAACTTTTATATAACCATCTTGCTGTTTAAGCCACAGCTTTACTAAATAAAATACCGACACACCCTACCTTAACTGTTTATTCAGCAGGCATTATATTTATGTCTTGACATTTGCAACAGAACAATTTATTCGAAGAGTGTTGTATACTTATAGGTTATTAGAGTTGTAGTGGGATATATGCACGCGTTCTTTCGTGTCTTAATATTCTGCGCCTTTAGGAGCTCAATAATTATGCGCGAAAGAATGAGTGCATATATCCCAATATAAATCTAATAACCTTTTTATTGCATACGCATTTTTAAATTATAACAATAAAATAGGTTTAACATTTAATTTGCAACAAAAACATTTATTTGAAACAAACATAGTGTCGTTACATCGTGGGAATGTTCACAATGGAATCAACATTGTTTACATCCCGTGACTTACTTTCTTTGACATGAACAATAAAATTTATTATTGCATACGCATTTACAAGCCCCGCTCGTATTGACGTGTAGTCAAGTCATATTGTGTGTGTAATGTATACTCGTTCGTGATTGGTGCAATTTTCTATTCATGTCATGTCACGTGTTGTAAACAATGTTGATTTCATCGTGAAAATGTCCACGATGTAACGACAGTATGTTTCTTTCAAATAAATGTTTTTGCTGAAAATTAAATGTTACTTTATTGTTCTAATTTAAAAATGCGTATGCAATAAAAAAGGTTGTTAGATTTATATTGGGATATATGCACTCGTTCTAGCGGGCAAAAAATATTGCGCTCCTAAAGACGGGCAATATTAATTCGCGAAATAACTCGTGCATATATCCCACTACAAATCTAATAACCTATAAATATTGCATTTAGTTAACGGATTTATTTCATTAATCATTTATCAAGCGTCATTGTTATATATATTATTATTTTCTTTTTTATACAGTTGTTTAATTTATGATCCAATATTTTCTTACATTTTAAACTCTTTAGCTCCGCAGATAGAACATCTAGATTGATGCTCGCCAGCTCGTCTATTCTAGCTTTCATATCGTGCAGATCTGGAATCTTTGAGGCCAGTCGTAGTAAGATCTTAAAAATACCAACACTATCAGTAATAACACAACAACATACGGTTATTTATGAAAGTATGTAAACGTAATTCTGATAATTGCAACAACTTTAAATGAGACAAGGCAGTTACGATTAAAAATTGGTATACAAGTCGAACAGGAAATGTAGCTCTCCCAGAACACTGTCAACCAAAAACACGCGTTAAAACAAACAATTACAATGTTACTAACAGACAAGGCAAACGGCATCACAAACACAAACAGGTTGACAATAGGACTACCGCCTTGGAACGGTCAGTGGCAAATAGGCCGCCGAGGCTTATCTTGTTTGTTAGAGAATAAAACCTAGTGGGGATATCTTTATCTACACTGTCCCATTTTATTGGGATGACAGTATGGTAAGAATGAGGTTAGGTACTCCCTAGAATATGGTTTAAACCCCAAAAGGCATATTTGCACTGATCGTTCCAAGGCGCTAGCAACTCTTTTTTGTTGGTGATGTCATATCTTGCGTGTTATTCATCTTTGCAATTTTTGTTTACCTCTATGCATTTTATTGGTTGATTGTTGTCTTTTAAAGCTTTGTTTCCTGTTTGACTTTTATATCAACTTCATATATATAACCAACACACGATAATAACAATGCATATAATTATTTAATTAAAATTTAATTTCTTTTCTTTAAAATGGTATGTTTACTAACTTAATTTTATTACTTTATATAAGACTATATAAACGCTGTCAGTAACCTTACCAATTCAACCTTTGCCCAGTGGCTTTTGAAATCATCATATTCTAAAACAGCTATCGGCTCGTGGGAAATCTATAATATAATATAATGACTTTTAGAACAACGTAAATGTAGATACAAGTTCATATTCGATAATAAAATTTAAAGAAATAAAAATATATAAAGAATAATTGATTCAGAATAAGATATTGCAATTGCTTCAATTACCCGTGTCTCTTGTTTCCGAATAAACTAAAAACATAAACATGTTGAAATGGTATTGAACTATAAGTACAGGACATAAACGTATACATTACGTGGTCCCGCCTTAATTCCATTAAGCGATGGGAAAGCTTATATTAACCGGATTTTATAACGAATATTTCGGCAATAAAATACGCTTAAAAACATAAATATTCTAAAAATGCTATAAACTGTTTAAAATGACATATTCAATGCTTTAATTTTACAATATGCAAACTTGTTAAGCCCAATTAAGGTTTTATTTCATACCCCAGCCAACCCCGTTTTCGCTTCTTGGAGAAGGGGTTGGATGGGGTATGAAAGTTAATACTCGGATTACGTAATGATATAAGAGAAAAAAAGATCTAACTATATGTAAATTTTATAACTGAAACAATACTGTAACAGTAACTGCACTTCTTTTTAAAAACTGAATGCTCTTTATTCCTTCAATATCTGTCACATTAGAGATATTGTTATGGGTATAGTCTATATCTAATTTCTTATTAATCTTAATCTATTCTAGGACTTCAGTTACTTAATCAATTACAAAATAAATATCTCAATTCGTATGTTTCTGATTCTTGCACAAAATAAATACCTCATTTCATAAGTTTCTGATTCTTACACAAAATAAATACCTCATTTCATAAGTTTCTGATTCTTACACAAAATAAATACCTCATGTCGTATGTTTCTGATTCTTGCACAAAATAAATACCTCTTTGCATATGTTTCTGATTCTTACACAAAATATATACCTCATTTCTTATGTTATTGATTCTTACACAAAATAAATACCTCATTTCATATGTTTCTGATTCTTACACAAAATAAATACCACATTTCTTATGTTTCTGATTCTTACACAGTTCTGATTCTTACACTGAATAAATACCTCATTTCTTATGTTTCTGATTCTTGCACAAAATAATTACCTCATTTCATATGTTTCTGATTCTTACACAAAATAAATACCTCATTTCGTATGTTTCTGATTCTTGCAATATCGGCCTCCTCCGATACACCGCTGCTTGGAGGTTTCTTTGGATCCCAGCACGTTGCCCTGTCATTAAGGCCACACACATGTCGAAGTAAAAACACCAATAGCGTTATGTCAAATTTCTCTGACGATGGTGGTGGCTTTCCTTTGGGTGGATACAACTTCTCGTATTGGTCAGATGTTATATACTTCTTGACAGGATCTATCTTTTTTATTTTAATACTATTTTTACTCAGGTCTGCAGCTAAAGTTGATGGTGGAAATGATTGGTCAACTTTTTTTCTAAGGACCAGTGTACCCAGATTCGTAATCAGCAGATGCAGGCGCAGATAATAGGATTGTTTCAGGTATGGTTCCTCTATATTTGCGTTTGGATCGTCCATCCTTCATCTAGACAACTTAAAATAATAAGCACAAGAAAAGTAAAGTAAATAAATCAAATTACCTTTAAAGCAATACAAGCACTTTTCTTCTACTTCATTGAACTTTGTAACGTAATATATGTATTATAATAAAATAGATGTAGGTTAAACAAATAGAAACTGATCAGTCTCCTTCAAAAATAATGCATCTCGGTTAAGGCCAACTTTGTGAAAGATGCAGCGTAAAAGCTATATCAACATTCATACAGCTATCGTGCCCAGTACATGTTTCTATTGGTTCATACATCTCCTCGTATTTCATAAATGTAGTTGAATTGGAAAACAACAACAACACAAACAACTATTAATATAATAGTACAAGCTTTTAACTCAGTCTACTGGTCGAAGGAAAGCACAAATTATGGGAGGGCGGGTTATCCGTCCGTTCGTCCGTCTGTCGCCCGGCCATTGACTTTTGCATTGTAACCACGATAGGGACATCATTGTTTTATTTGATATTAACCAAACTGTGTCAGTGTCTTTATATCAATAAAAGCTATGACATGTTTGAAAACCAGCCATATTGGATTAATAACACCGGAGTTATGGGCCTAGATTTATTGATAAACGTCTTATTCTGACTTATGAACACAATAACACCTTCATTGTGTACTTGATATTTACCAAATTGTATTGTGGATATTTATAAACCGTGGTCAATTTTGAAAACCAGCTAGATCAGATTATTAGCATCAGAGGTATGGCCATTGATGCATTTAAACATTATATATGTTGCTTCGTTAGCACTTTAGCCCCTTCATTTTTTATTTTCGGCAGGATACTATTATCTTTAAAGCTCAGTGAGTTCAAAAACGGGACAGATAAGAGTAAAAACAACAACAGCAGAGCAATTGCCATTAAGATCCCTTGCAACAGGATTTTAAAACAACACAGATATGTTGAGCATGATAAGAAAGTGTGCCACGCATACAAAGCGGTTAAATGAGTCAAACTCATGTGTCTTAGCCTTACTTTTGAAAGTACAGAACGGAATTTCATAAAATAACCTGATATAAGAGTCATATTAGCAAGTAAAGCGTCTACATGCCCTCTTGGGCCTCTTGTTTTCAAATATGAA
This sequence comes from Cyrtodaria siliqua, assembly GCA_037043455.1. Lineage (NCBI taxonomy): Eukaryota > Metazoa > Mollusca > Bivalvia > Adapedonta > Hiatellidae > Cyrtodaria > Cyrtodaria siliqua. The sequence goes on from JAWPHD010001950.1 coordinate 166,797, forward strand.
TTCATTTGAACCTGAAAAGCTCAGATACCCATTTCAAAAGATGGAAGAAAGGATATAAAATGTAATACTGAATTTCAATAGTGCAGTTGCCATGGTCAGTGAGCAAGCATACAGTCTAGATCACGAAACTGTATGGGTAAATACATTATTTTCTACTAAGCAGTGTTCACATGAACCTTCGATTTTATATATAAGCCTTATGTGTAATGACTTGGTGTCCAGTTATGACTCGTCATAATAATTCAATGTCCATCTATGGTTAACAGTGTGTATTATTGTCATACTGATTCAATGTCAAACTATGGTACATGCATACTGATCCAATGTCAAACGATGGTACATACATACTGATTCAATGTCAAAGGTACATGCATACTGATTCAATGTCAAAGGTTGGTACATGCATACTGATCCAGTGTCAAACGATGGTACATGCATACTGATTCAATGTCAAGCTAAGACACAGGTATACTGATTCAATGCCAAATTATGGTACATACATACTGATTCAATGTCAAAGGTTAGTACATGCATACTGATCCAATGTCAAACGATGGTACATGCATACTGATTCAATGTCAAACTATGACACATGTATACTGATTCATTGCCAAAATATGGTACATGCATAATGATTCAATGTCAAACGATCGTACATGCATATTGATTAAATGTCAAACGATGGTACATGCATACTGATTCAATGTCAAACTATGGTACATGCATACTGATTCAATGATGTCAAACTATGGTACATGCATACTGATTCAATGTCAAACCATGATATATGCATACTGATTCAATGTCAAACTAGGGTACATGCATACTGATTCAATGCCAAACGATGGTACATTCATACTGATTCAATGTCAAACTATGGTACATGCATACTGATTCGATGTCAGACTATGGTACGTGCATACAATGTCAAACTATGGTACATGCATACTGATTCAATGTCAACTATGGTACTTGCATACTGATTCAATGTCAAACGATGGTACATGCATACTGATTCAATGTCAATCTACGGTACATGCATGCTGATTCAATGTCAAACTATGGTACATGCATGCTGATTCAATGACAAACTACGGTACAAGCATGCTGATTCAATGTCAAACTATGGTACTTGCATGCTGATTCAATATCAAACGATGGTACATGCATACTGATTCAATGTCAATCTACGGTACATGCATGCTGATTCAATGTCAACTACGGTACATGCATGCTGATTCAATGACAAACTACGGTACAAGCATGCTGATTCAATGTCAACTATGGTACTTGCATACTGATTCAATGACAAACTACGGTACAAGCATACTAATTCAATGTCAACTATGGTACTTGCATACTGATTCAATGTCAAACGATGGTACATGCATACTGATTCAATGACAAACTACGGTACAAGCATACTGATTCAATGTCAACTATGGTACTTGCATACTGATTCAATGTCAAACGATGGTACATGCATACTGATTCAATGTCAAACTATATGATTCAGTGTCAAACTATGGTACGTGCATGCTGATTCAATGACAAACTACGGTGCATGCATGCTGATTCAATGTCAAACTATGGTGCATGCATGCTGATTCAATGTCAAACTACGGTGCATGCATGCTGATTCAATGACAAACTACGGTGCATGCATGCTGATTCAATGTCAAACTATATGATTCAGTGTCAAACTATGGTGCATGCATGCTGATTCAATGTCAAACTATGGTGCATGCATGCTGATTCAATGTCAAACTACGGTGCATGCATGCTGATTCAATGTCAAACTATGGTGCATGCATGCTGATTCAATTTCAAACTATGGTGCATGCATGCTGATTCAATGTCAAACTACGGTGCATGCATGCTGATTCAATGACAAACTACGGTGCATGCATGCTGATTCAATGTCAAACTACGGTGCATGCATGCTGATTCAATGTCAAACTATGGTGCATGCATGCTGATTCAATGTCAAACTATGGTGCATGCATGCTGATTCAATGTCAAACTAAGGTACATGCATGCTGATTCAATGTCAAACTAAGGTACATGCATGCTGATTCAATGTCAAACTATGGTACATGCATGCTGATTCAATGTCAAACTATGGTACATGCAAGCTAATTCAATGTCAAACTATGTTACATGCATGCTGATTCAACAATCAAACTATGGTATATGCATGCTGATTCAATGTCAAACGATGGTACATGCATACTGATTCAATGTCAATCTACGGTACATGCATGCTGATTCAATGTCAAACTACGGTACATGCATGCTGATTCAATGACAAACTACGGTACAAGCATGCTGATTCAATGTCAACTATGGTACTTGCATACTGATTCAATGACAAACTACGGTACAAGCATACTGATTCAATGTCAACTATGGTACTTGCATACTGATTCAATGTCAAACGATGGTACATGCATACTGATTTAATGTCAATCTACGGTACATGCATGCTGATTCAATGTCAAACTAAGGTACATGCATGCTGATTCAATGTCAAACTATGGTACATGCATGCTGATTCAAACTATGGTACATGCATACTGAATCAACAATCAAACTATGGTACATGCATGATGATTCAATGTCAAACTATGGTACATGCATGCTGATTCAATGTCAAACTATGGTACATGCAAGCTAATTCAATGTCAAACTATGTTACATGCATGCTGATTCAACAATCAAACTATGGTATATGCATGCTGATTCAATGTCAAACGATGGTACATGCATACTGATTCAATGTCAATCTACGGTACATGCATGCTGATTCAATGTCAAACTACGGTACATGCATGCTGATTCAATGACAAACTACGGTACAAGCATGCTGATTCAATGTCAACTATGGTACTTGCATACTGATTCAATGACAAACTACGGTACAAGCATACTGATTCAATGTCAACTATGGTACTTGCATACTGATTCAATGTCAAACGATGGTACATGCATACTGATTTAATGTCAATCTACGGTACATGCATGCTGATTCAATGTCAAACTACGGTACAAGCATACTGATTCAATGTCAACTATGGTACTTGCATACTGATTCAATGTCAAACGATGGTACATGCATACTGATTTAATGTCAATCTACGGTACATGCATACTGATTCAATGTCAAACTATATGATTCAGTGTCAAACTATGGTACGTGCATGCTGATTCAATGACAAACTACGGTGCATGCATGCTGATTCAATGTCAAACTATGGTGCATGCATGCTGATTCAATGTCAAACTATGGTGCGTGCATGCTGATTCAATGTCAAACTATGGTGCATGCATGCTGATTCAATGTCAAACTATGGTGCATGCATGCTGATTCAATGTCAAACTAAGGTACATGCATGCTGATTCAATGTCAAACTATGGTACATGCATACTGATTCAATGACAAACTATATGATTCAGTGTCAAACTATGGTGCATGCATGCTGATTCAATGTCAAACTATGGTGCATGCATGCTGATTCAATGTCAAACTATGGTGCATGCATGCTGATTCAATGTCAAACTATGGTGCATGCATGCTGATTCAATGTCAAACTATGGTGCATGCATGCTCATTCAATGTCAAACTTTGGTACATGCATGCTGATTCAATGTCAAACTATGGTACATGCATGCTGATTCAATGTCAAACTAAGGTACATGCATGCTGATTCAATGTCAAACTATGGTACATGCATGCTGATTCAATGTCAAACTATGGTACATGCATGCTGATTCAATGTCAAACTAAGGTACATGCATGCTGATTCAATGTCAAACTATGGTACATGTATGCTGATTCAATGTCAAACTATGGTACATGCATGCTGATTCAATGTCAAACTATGGTACATGCAAGCTAATTCAATGTCAAACTATGTTACATGCATGCTGATTCAACAATCAAACTATGGTATATGCATGCTGATTCAATGTCAAACTATGGTACATGCATGCTGATTCAATGTCAAACTAAGGTACATGCATACTGATTCAATGTCAAACTATGGTACATGCATGCTGATTCAAACTATGGTACATGCATACTGAATCAACAATCAAACTATGGTATATGCATGCTGATTCGATGTCAAACTATGGTGCATGCATGCTGATTCAATGTCAAACTATGGTACATGCATGCTGATTCAATGTCAAACTATGATACATGCATGCTGATTCAATGTCAAACTATGGTACATGCATACTGATTCAATCAAACGATGGTGCATGCATACTGATTCAAACTATGGTACATGCATACTGAATCAACAATCAAACTATGGTATATGCATGCTGATTCAATGTCAAACTATGGTACATGCATGCTGATTCAATGTCAAACTATGATACATGCATGCTGATTCAATGTCAAACGATGGTACATGCATGCTGATTCAATGTCAAACGATGGTACATGCATGCTGATTCAAACTATGGTACATGCATACTGAATCAACAATCAAACTATGGTATATGCATGCTGATTCAATGTCAAACTATGGTACATGCATGCTGATTCAATGTCAAACTATGATACATGCATGCTGATTCAATGTCAAACTATGGTACATGCATACTGGTTCAATGTCAAACTATGGTGCATGCATACTGTCAATGTCAAACTATGGTGCATGCGTACTGATTCAATGTCAAAATATGGTGCATGCATACTGATTCAATGTCAAACTATGGTGCATGCATACTGATTCAATGTCAAACTATGGTGCATGCATACTGATTCAATGTCAAACTATGGTACATGCATGCTGATTCAATGTCAACTTTTAAATAGTGTGCATACGGTATGATCCTAGTGATGCAATACAGTGTACCTTTGTACAGCGGTTAAATGAAATTGAGTAATCATAACCCAATATTAATTACAGCGTGTGCTTTCTTTATACAGGTCATTACTTTCTCTTTCAATGTGCTTTACACAGGTCATTACTTTCTCTTTCAATGTGCTTTACTTGGGCCACTACCTTCTCTTTCAAATCTAGATTTTAATTGCAGTTAACATGGTTAAGATGTATTTTCAGTTGTATGTTAAGACAGTAACACGCCTTTGAGAAGGAAATAAATGTTTCAAACAGACTATTGAATATATGACCATGATGACTATGAATGGCAAACTTACTGTCCCAGTTTTTATTCCGCCGCATTATTGATTTCGGATAAGATTAAAGCACTTTCGTTTTCACAAAATCCATAATTTCGCTTACCTTTTTCTACTGGATCAGGCACAATCACATACGATCCATAATTATATTTACTTTCATCATCTTTGGTCTATGTTGAACCAACTGCAAAACAAAATACAGACGCGTACAATAACACATGTTTAAACATGGTTTAAACAGTTGACACGTGGTACACTGTAATGCAGGTGGTAGTGAACAGTTTATGAATACAGAACATCCGGCATAAACTGCACATGAATATGTCCCGTCTGATAACTGTGATATATGCATGCGTAATGCAAACAATAACACTAACACTTAGTATTACTATTTGCCAATTTTCCTGTAAAGAGTACACTTGCTACCTCAAAAGTCTAAAGTAAATGTTATATCAGTTTAATTTCAAATACTTAGCATTTTTCAAATACTTAGCATTTTTTGATAATAAGTTTAAACGAAGATTAAATTTGTCTTACCAACATACGCTATATAAATATTGCATCCCAGTGAGGATGACAGTGGATATTGTCAACCTGAGGAAAATAATGTCAACCGAGGCGATGCCGAGGACAATATCCACTGTCACCCTCCCAGTTATTTTTTCTCAGATTGCAAATATCCACTGTCACCTTCCTAGTTCCAGTAGAAATAATGTCAACATTGGCATCGCCTAGCTTGACATTATTTTCCTCAGGTTGACATATCCACTGTCACCCTCACTGGGATGCAATATTTATTTTATTATACCGAACAAAAAACGTTTTGATTAAAATTTAAATATATGAGGGGGAAAAATCCAATAAAAGATTTTCGTTTCCTAAAAACTCACGGAACAAAGCTATACTTCTCTTCACTATTCTTTGTGTACTGGCAGAGTCTTTGGCCAGTTCCAGGGTGTTCAAAGCCGCTTCCGAAATTGTCGCGAATCTGCTCGCCATATTTGTTTATTGTCGTTTGGTAAACCAAGCGTCTTACGATTGACATAACTTCAACTGTATTTTAATAAGCGTCCACCGATTTCCAAACCCAAAACCTAATTTCAAAATGAAGTATTTTTGGCTAAAGTCTCCCCTATCCTGTCTGGACTGATTTCTCCTCTCATAAAATCAGCCATGGACTTGGCCATTGTTAAACTCTTCTACTAGCTGGAGAAGGAATTGTTTGAGAAACAATGATCTGAGAACACGTGTAGTTTTATTATTTGAGCGGGTACATACAAGAATCCCAATCATGACATAAAACGAAATGGTCATACAAATATAAGAAATATAATTATACGAAATTAATCAACATCCCTTTTTCTTACAAGAAAATGAAAACATGTCAGTTTTAAATTTTTTAAATGTATGTCATGAAATCAAATGTATCAAATACAATTCAATGTTATCAATGTTACAAATTTGTATTATTAATTATTTTAACAGAATAACAATGACTAGTTTTAAAACTTTTAAACATTCATATTAAATTCTAGAAGTCTTAGAATTAACAGTAATATTAACAATAGATTCAAAGGGAAGTAACTCGAATATCAAGAATTCTAAAATGAAAACAGGAGTTATTTTTCTTTGCTTAAAGCTGTCCTATTTGTTTAAAACTAAAGCACTAAAAAGTTCTATCTACTAAATATTTACAATGTTATTTAAACATAACAACCACATATGAAAATATGCTGCTATAGCAAAGTTTGTCTCTTTTATCATTTATAACACAATTCTGACTAGAATTTCTATTTTGACAAGAATATTATTTGACTAGAATTTTACATAGTCTTTGAGATATGTTGGTTCCCTGGTTGTTCGTTTGGGACGATCGCGTGCCACGGATGGTTGGTTAATGGGTGGCTGATCTTCAACGAGCGCGTTATCACTGACCATAGGTGTTTGTTGTATTGGTGGATTGGCAACAGTTGGTACAGTGTTCAAGTCATTCATAATTTGGCTAGTCTGGATTTCGCGATGAGGTGATTTGTCGCGAATGGTAACCTCTATTTTAGTAGGCCTCATGTGTATACGGTTTCGTCTGTATGTAGCACCGTTTTAATCCTGGACAGTGTATGTTCGATCACCCAATATGGCGGTGATTTTACCTTGTCTCCAGTTATCTCCCTTCTTATGTTCAAAATAGACACATTGTCCTATTTCTAGCATTTCCATTGGTCGCGCATTCTTATCATAACATTTCTTGACAGTTTGTTTTCGCGACTCGCGTTTTTCATTCGGTTTCATTGGTTTTCTGATTTCAGGTAATACCGAGCGCGTTGTTCTGCCAAACATCATTTCGGCAGGGCTTAGTTTGCTATCCTGGCGCGGAGTGTTCCTTAGCTCTAGGAGTGCCTCATTTTGATAGCGATTGTCTTTTATTGTCTTTTTGATCATGTTTTTTATTGTTTTCACGGCAGATTCAGCTTTACCGTTTGCTTGTTGATGTCCTGGGGACGACATTATGTGATTTATACCCCAGCATGATGCAAAGTTACTAAATTCAGTTGACGCGAATTGCGGACCCCCGTCTGATACGATTGTCATTGGTATCCCGAATCTAGCAAATTGTTTTTTCAGTATCGCGATTACTCTTGCGCTAGTTGTTGTTGTCATCAGGTCTACTTCGATGAAGTTTGAATAGTAGTCGACCGCAATTAAGTAGTGCCTGCCTTCAATTTCAAACAAATCTAGACCAATCTTGTTCCATGGCTCTGAACCATTAGAGTGTTGCTTTAGTGTTTCTTTCTGATTAGCAGGTTTTACTTCCTGACAGGTATCACATTTATCTGCCAATTGCTTAATTTCAGAGTTCATTCCCGGCAAAAATATAGTCCCGCGTGCTCTACGAAGCATACTATCGTACCCCATATGTGCGCTATGGAGTCTATGTTTGATGTCCTTTCTGAGTGACTTGGGTATCACTATGGCTTCGCCCTTTAGTACATTACCGTCTTGGTGACTCAGTGTATCGCGCATATCGTAGAACGCCATTATGGAGAGTGGTACATTGTCTTTAGTCTCTGGCCACCCCTCCGTGATGTATGCTATCAGCTCTTGTAGGTTAGCGTCTCTTTCTGTCGCGTTTCGGACTTCTAATATGCGCGCGTCTGGTATGTCTTCAAACGCGTTGACGTTTAAGATTCTCGGCCTTGTATCCGATTTCAGATCAGACTCTTCCAGGAATGCCCTACTTAGACAGTCTGCTATTACCAGGTTTACGCCTTTTATAAATTCAAATTCTACATCGTATCGATTTAGTTGCATTAAGATGTCTTGTAGACGTTTTGGAGCTTGGCTCAGTGGCTTTTTCAATATTGCTGCCAGTGGCTTGTGGTCATTCTGGACTGTTACTTTCCTGCCATATGTGTGTTGATCAAAACGCTCGAGTCCAAAAAGCATCGACAAGGCCTCTTTTTCGATTTGAGCCCAGTTTCGTTCATTTGGTTTCAGAGATCTTGACGCGTATTCTACTGGCTTTCCGTCTTGAAGTAGAACTGCCCCCATACCATCTTTACTACTGTCTACTTGGATCACTACTTCTTTACTTGGATCAAAGTAGGCGAGTACTGGGGCTTCGGTGAGCTTTATTTTTATCTTTTCAAACGCAGCTTGGCATTCAGTTGACCAGTGCCATTTCACATCTTTCCGAGTTAGAGCGCGTATCGGTTCTTGTAGTGTTGCTAAGTCTGGCATAAACTTGGCCATATACTGTACAATACCGCAAAAAGTCTTTACCCCGGAGACATTTGTAGGCGCTGGCATCTTGATAATTGCCTGGATTTTCGTATTTTCTGGTTTAACGCCCTCTTTAGAGATCTTATGTCCATGGAATGAAATTTCATTCAAACCGACAACTTTCTTATCTTCGTTGAGGATTTACACCGTTCTGGTCTTTACACCGTTTTTCTAGTGTTTTTAACTTCTTTAGGTTATCATCCTTAGCATCGGAGTCAGTCACGCCACACCCTACTACAATGATGTCATCTGCGATGGTAAATACACCGTCAAGGTCATTCAGTGCCTCATTGAATTTTCGTTGAAATATCTCACTTGATACTTTCAAACCAAATCGTAATCTGCTCCATCTGTATCTTCCTAAAGGTGTGATCATTGTGGTGAGCTCACTAGACTCCTCCGTCAGCTTAACGTGCCAATATGCCTCTTTGACGTCGACTTTACTAAATATCTTCGCGTTGTGAAGTCTGGGCAATACATCTTCCAATGTTGGTAGTTTGTAATGTTCTCTCATCAGGGCTGTGTTCAACGGTTGAGGATCTATACAAATTCTAAGTTTACCGTTGGCTTTGCGCACGACAGCCATTTGGCTTACCCATCTTGTTGGCTGAGTTACCGGTATGAGAACACCTCTTTCCACTAAGTTGTCTAGTTCCTTTTTGACATCTCCCTCGATGGCTAGTGGAATTTTCCTACTTGGGAGTGTTTTGGGATGCACGTTTTGGTCTACTTTCAGAGTAGCTTCACCCAAGTTTCCTAGATTAGACGATTCGACCTTGAAAATGAATTTGTCTTCATTGACTGTTATTAGACGTAGTTCTGTAATTGTTTTAAGTCCTAGAAGGCATGTGTAGGCATTTGGAACTACCATGAATGATATTTCGTGTTCCATATTGTTGTGTGGATATATATGTATTATGGGGGTTCTGGACCACAACTAAATTACCCCAAATAATCTAAAATCACCACACAAAATTTTTCAGTTTTACTGAAAATTAAGTCAATTAAACTGGTTATTTAGCATGTCCCAGGCGCTAAATAACCCAAGATTTTAAGATTGAATTGTGAAAATGTTTTAAATTTGGATGTTTAAATTTTATTGCAAAATAGAGGTTAAACTATAAATACTCAATATGTCTAAATTTAAAACATTCTTTATTATAATCCTTATAATACCAATATTCGTTATATTTTCTAAGTGTTGAAGCACCGCATTTACAACAAATTTGAAATTGGGCAGTAGTACCCAATCCACAATTTAAACAAGGTAGAATTTTACAAGTTTTCATTCTATTTTTATGAACTTTACAATATTTCGAATTTTTAACAGGTTTTTTGGTACAAATACCGTTGGAACTGATCTTTAGGAACTGACACGGAATCATTGCTTTATATTTATAGTAATAATTTTTTATATTAAATAAAAATATTTTTAGGTATAAAGAAAAGAGAAAAAATGTCTGACATGAAAGATACTATAAATAATTTATTATCCCTGTATAATACAGGTATAATAGATAAGGAATCACTAAATATGTCATTGAAATCATTAGGAGGTCAACCAACCAAAATTGAGGAAGAAATTGCATCACTTAGGAAAAAATTGGAATTACTTGAGGAAGAAAATAAAGTCTTGAAAACAAGGGCAACTACCAGCCAACCTTTTGAAGATAAAAAGATAGAACCAACTAGTAAATCTTTTAAAAGTTTTAAGAAAAGAAGAAAGCTTAAAAAACTTAAGAAAAGACAGGCTAAAAAAGAATTAAGTCAAGACGACAAATATAAAAAACAAATGGCTAAAGTAATCCAAGAGCTGCAAGAAAAGCAAAAAGAAGAAAAAGAAGAAGACAAATTAAAACTAGTTGACAATCCAAAATGCGGATATTTTAGAGCATACGAAATATCTGTAAATAAATACAAAGATCCTCAAAAAGTATTTAGTGATAAAAAATCTATTATTACAAAACAAATTATCAAAGAGCTGATAAAAACTAAAGGATTAAAGTTTTAATTAGCTCTTACTATAGATTTATTTAAAGATGATGGTTCTACCAAAAAATACACCACTGCAGTATTACACGGTGAACAAAATGCCATTTTGAGCTCTGAAAAAATAAGCGAGTTTTATGACAATTCATCTGCATTTATACAAGAGAGTCTTGAAAGATTTACAAATACTGCATCCGGATTAGAAGTTGATCACTGTGTTAAGCTTTATTTGAATATTGCAAAGTATGAACCATTAAATGGTTCTTCATATATTCCACTGCCTGTAGAATTAGCTAACAAAAAAGCAATAATAAACGTAAAAAATAACGATAATCAATGTTTGTTTCATGCTATAAATTCTGCACTAAATCCTGCCGCAGATCACACCGATAGGTTGTCAAAATACCCAAGTATAGATATGACAACAAAGCTAATGATTCAGTTATTTACAGAGGTGAAGATGCTGTTGAAGTGTTTTTAAATCGCATAGAATGTGAGAAGAGCAACATTGATAATATATTTGCTCACCCGAAACCATTAATAATGACTCAACAAAATGAAGCAGATTATGAAAAAGCTACACAATGTTGGATATGTGATAATGAAATAGGCAGAAAATCTGGTAAAAACTGTAAAGTAAGAGATCACTGCCATTTTACTGGAGAATACAGAGGTGCAGCACATAAAAACTGTAACTTAAAACTAAAAATAAAACCTGGCAAAACTTCAATTCCTGTCATATTTCACAACCTCAAAGGATATGATAGTCATTTGATTATGCAAAAAATACATAAAATGAAAGGTAATATAACATGTATTCCAAATAATGCTGAAAAATACATATCATTTAGTGTTGGCCAGCTTAAATTTTTAGACAGTTTCCAATTTATGGCTTCGTCTTTGGAAAAATTGGTTAAAGCAACAGACAAATCTGATTTCAAAATTACAAAAGACCAATTTAAAGAACAAACAGATTTACTTTTACGAAAAGGTGTTTATCCATATGAATATTTTGATAACATGGATAAATTTAATGAAACCAAATTACCACCGATTGAATCATTTTACAGTAAACTTACAGATGATGGTATTACTCAAAAAGATTACGATCATGCCCAAGAAGTATGGGAAAAATTAAAATGTAAAACTCTTGGAGATTATCATGATTTATATTTAAAAACTGATGTAACTTTGTTGGCTGATGTATTCCAAACTTTCAGAAAAACTTGCATGAAATCATATAAACTCGATGCTTTACATTACTACACAGCACCTGGATTATCTTGGGATGCTTTACTTAAATTTTCAAAAATAGAACTAGAACTTCTTACTGATATGAATATGCACTTATTCATAGAAAAAGGTATGCGTGGTGGAATTAGCATGGTATCAAAAAGACATGCAAAAGCAAACAATCCTCATATATTTGATTATAACCCAGATGGAGAAAAAAACTTTTTAATGTATTTTGATGCAAACAACTTATATGGGTGGGCAATGAGTCAACCGCTTCCATATTCCGGATTTAAATGGGTTGACTTAAAAACATTACAAGAGCTAAGAAAAGATAAAGGTTATTTTCTTGAAGTAGATTTAAAATATCCTAAAGAACTACATGATAGTCACAATGATTATCCACTTGCCCCTGAAAGATTAAAAGTAAAAAAAGAATGGTTATCTGAGTACCAAACAAATTTATTAGAAAATAACGTTATGACAGAACAACTAGTACCAAATCTTATGGACAAAACAAAATATGTATTACATTATAAAAATTTACAGTTGTATTTATCATTAGGCATGGAATTAACAAAAATTCACAGGGTGCTAGAATTTAATGAAAAACCTTGGATGGCATCATACATAAATTTAAACACAGAACTTAGGAAAAAAGCTAAATCACAGTTTGAAAAAGATTTTTACAAGCTTATGAACAACTCAGTATTTGGAAAAACAATGGAAAATTTAAGAAAGCGAACTGACATAAAATTAGTAAAAACTGACGGCTCTAATAATGAAAAAATAAGAAAAATAATAGCCAAACCAAACTTTAACAGACGTGTAAAATTTTCAGATGAATTATCGGCAATACATGTAAACAAAACAAAATTAAAATTAACCAAGCCAATTTATGTTGGAATGTCAGTATTAGATTTATCAAAATATATGATGTATGATTGGTATTATAATACTTTGAAAAAAAGGTACAAAAATAACTGTACTTTATTATACACAGATACTGACAGCTTGCTTGTAGACATCAGAACAGATGATGCATACAAAGACATGGCTGAAATGAAAGATGAGTATGACTTGAGTGATTATCCTCAAGATCACCCAATGCATGATGATACAAACAAAAAAGTATTGGGTAAAATGAAAGACGAATGTGCTGGTGTTGCTATAGCTGAGTATGTTGGATTAAGACCCAAGCTATATTCTATTTTGAGAGCGGATGAACAACTTATTAAAAAAGCAAAGGGTGTAAAAACTTATGTAGTCAAAAAACAAATAAATTTTGAAAACTACAAGGATGCACTATTTAACAAGAAAAAATGTAACCATGAAATGAATATGATGCGATCAATAAAACATCAAATATATGGCATAACAGTAAACAAAGTTACATTATCACCATTTTACTCAAAAAGATACATCCGAGAAGATGGAATCACAACTGATGCACACGGTTTCTATAAAAACTTATGAATTTGGGTATCAGCAGGAACAATAAGTAATTCTTCTTTGACAAATCCTCTTTGTGGCGCTGGTGCTTTCAAATAATAAACTCTTATACCTTGCGTCACCATATAACTTTTAATCTTGTGAATATCTACACTCCACATTGGATCAGTTGCTCTGCGTCTTCCACCTTCTTGTTCCCCGGGTTGATATAAATATCTTACACTTGCATTCATACAGATAGGATCATCTTTTAATATTTTTGTTTCAACAGGAGGAGGCTTTTTTGTCTCCGCATTTATGGCTTTAACAACTTCTGGTAATCTCTTTACCCATTCTCTATTACGTTTTTGGGAATCTATTTCCTTAGCATACTGATAACCAAACAATCTTTCAGCTAATGTTCTGTTAAATCTTTCCACTAAAGCTTGGTCTCTGTGTATTTCTGTTCTGCCTCGTCTAATATTTACTTTGTGTTTTACCATCAACTGCGATACTGCACCCATAATTTCTCTGCCCGGATCCACTTGTAATAATTTTGGATATTTTAAATGTCGACTGTATATATTTTCAAATGCTTTGGCAACTTCTTTACTATCCTTGGAAGTCAGTGGCTCTGCTTCTTTGTATCTACTTGCAATATCAACCACAGTTAACGCATATTTATATGTCTTGCGTCCACGACCAATTCCAAAAGTATCATGCGGTAAAAATAACAAATCAGCTTGATGCACTCCATTCTTAGTAGAAACATCAAACCTGGGTCTAACTATTTTCTTCGGCGCAGGTTAATAAATCTGCCACACAGCTTGTTTCTTTAAAAATTCTAATGCCTTTTTTTCACTGACACCAGCCTCTTTTGCTAATTTTTTAACTGCTGTGTAACCTCTCCAAAATCCTTTTGGGCTGTAATAAATCTTTTCCATTTTTTTTCTACTAAAGAATAAACTTTATATAACTATAAAGAAAAAATGGATATCACAACTGCACAATTTGATGAACTGCTCGAAGAGCAATATCAAAATAGCACAAAGAAATGGACAGACTTGGAACTACATAAAATATACACTATTACAGATACGAAAATAGTAGAAACTGAATATGGTCCATCCATGGTATTGACATTATCAGACAACGGTGAAGTATGGGCGCCTGATCATCTTAAAAATAAATTAGAGAAGAGTGCTAAACCACCATATTATATTCGACCACTTGGATTGAAACCATGTAAAAACAACAAAAAAAATAGGTATCATGCATATGACTTAGTTTTTTCAAAGTAAACTTAGTCATTTCAAATCCAAAAAAATCCAAAGTAATTATAGTTTTAAACTATTTTTTTTTATGAAATCAATTTATACGCCACAAATCCAGGTAGCCATGCCCACCACAATAAACGTAATTTCTCTATTCTGTTGATCCGGAGATGGTGTATAAAAATCACTCAACTTGGGCTCCGGTTCCAAAAGTAAATGTTTGCCAGTTATGTAATAATACTGTTTCATAGCTTGGTCTACATCATCAAAAGTCTGCTTTGCATGATGTTCTTTTTGTAGTTGTTTATTAATAAAATCTAATCTCTCTGTTCTTTTTTTATTCCACTCCACTTGTGCTGCGTTTAATTTTTCTACGGCTTTGTCATGCCTTTGTCTTTCCTCATCTGAATGACTTCCCATTTTTGAAAAGAAATAATTTGAACCGCTAAACGCCAATGCATTTGTTAATGCGCCACCTATCATCATTGCTACTGCACTTGCCATTTTTTTATATATATATTTTTTAAAATTATTTCATAATATCCGCAGGAATAATACCTTGCTTAATCAACATATCCTTTGTAGCCATTGCTAACATTATATCCACAGACAGCATCCCAAAATCTGTCATATTAAAATCCACTTTAGGTGCTGGTCTTTTTAGTATTTTTCTGCCAATTTCAGAATATCCAACAGTTAGAAGTGTTTCCACTCCAGCGTGATACATCATATTTACAATTTGTTTTCCGTCAATACTTGCTGCCATTTTTTTTTATATGATTATTTTTTTTAAATAAATTATTAAAAATCAAACGGGTCTTTTGGTGCAACATGAACAGGTTGCACAGCTACAGGTTGCGTAGCAGATTTCTTGTTATAAATATACAAACCCAACCCAGCAATACCTAATAAAACCAGACACGGTGGAATATAATTTTTGTATACGTTTATTTTGATTTTTTCTGGTTCTTCTTCACCTATTGTTATTTTTGTTATTTGATTTGCAGCATCTTGCTTTGCAGCATTTTGATTTGTAACATCTTGAAGCAAACGCTTTGCCTTTCTTACCGCTGCTCCTTTTTTTCCAGCTTCTATTCTTTTTGGATTTTTTACTTTTTGTTGTTCAACAGGTTGTGTAACAACAGGTATAACTTCACTCTCTTGGTTCTCCATTTATATTATCTATAATTTTATTTTTATTAAAATCAATATGTCTAACAGTTGTCAGTATTGCTGTAAATGGTGCTAAGCACATTCCATACCTGTAATACAACTCACAACAAGCGCTTGTCAAAGCATGATTAATAAATGGGTCTTCCTCCAAATCTTCTATCAGCTTTGGTGGACTGGTTACATTAAAATATTTTGATACTCCCATCACATACAAGTTAATAAAAGAATTGCCTAAAGTCTTAGTCATACTTGCCCCAAGCCTTGCTTCATATCTGCAGTAAAGTTTGTTAATTTCATCTGGTGGCATGCCATCTATGTTTGTGAGTTGTATGTCTTTACCCAAATATTGACGACTACCACCGCCAGCCACTATGGCTGATAATCTTTCTTTTTTTTGTTTCTTGTTGCTTTGATTCATCTGGTTCCGTCTGTTCCGATATATTTTGTAATAGTTCTTCCGCATTCATTTTTATATTATTAATCTTATTTTTTATCTTGAAATAAATATAAAATACAAAACAACTAGCAGCGATATTCATGCAACTAGTAATTGTTAGTATTGTTAATAGCATTGTTATTAATATTGCTATTTTTTCTATTAACATTATTAATTTGCTGCAAGCATTGCTATTAACATTGCTACTTTGCTATGAGCAATGCTATTAGCAATACTATATTCATGGTCAGTATTGCTATTAACATTGCTACTTTGCTGTTAGTATTACTATTAGCAACAGTTGTATAAAAAGGTATTATACCTGCGTAAAATAAATATATTTTGTAATATTAAAAAAATATTATATAAGAAAAAATGGATTTGAAAATAACAGACGGTGAGAATAGTGATTATAACAAAAATAAAATAGCACTGGATGTTATGACAAGAGATGACGTAAAATGTTGTATATGTGTTTCAGAAAGTGATTTTTTACAAACGTACGAAAAAGGTGCACAGGAAACGCCTGTAATTTCTGTGACAAAGGATGGCATAGAATATTTTATATGTGAGCCAAGAGGGTATGTTTTACAAGCCCCGGAAAACATGAGTAGTGCTGTTGTACCAATATTGGCTAGTGTATTGAGTGTATGGGTTATATGGGACCCTCTAGTTTTTATTTTTAAAAAAATTATTCAACCCAATAACCAGTTGGTTGGTCAGTCCTCAAAATTAACTTCGAATATTTAGTCTTAGCTAAAGCTTTTCTTATTCTGGTTCTCTCCTCCAACGTCGGAATAACATCATTTTCTCTCAAACAATTTTCATAACTATCTCTGTCCTTGGTGTAAAATATACACAACCATTTTGCTTGCTCTCTCAAATCTTTCAATACAGAATTATATCTCTGTGAAATGACCCACACTGATTGTTTAGCGTGACGACCAGAGAATGCCAACTCTGACAACATATCTTTTTTCTTTGTTAATTCTTTTGTGGCTGAGCAATCGTCAATAATGTATAATGTGGGCTGGCCAGCATATTGTTTGAAAAAGAAACGCAACAGTTCTTGTAACATTTCTTTACCGTTGCTCACGGGATTGACAATTATTATTTTTTTATCTTTAGGGTTTTTCACATCTCCTATCCAGGATCTATTTTTATAAGCCTCGTTCCACTCTATGGTTGGACACAATATAATTATATGTTTAAAAACTCCAACATACTCTTGTTCAAGTATGTCAAGAACAAACTCTGTTTTACCACAGCCTGTCTGACCACAAATAATGGCACTGTGTGAATATTTAGGATATTTTTGTTGCAAACTAGTATCTGCTTCTTTGAATCTTCCATCTTCAAAATTGATTTGCGCATCTTGTATTATATATATATAAATATTTAAAGTTTGATCTGCATCTGCTTTTTTTTTTATTAATATCGTTATGCCTTCACTGCCGTTTTCTATTCTTCTTCCACTGCCGTGTAATAAATTGTCCTCACATGTTCTAAGGTCAAGCCACAAAGCATATGATTTTGTCAAATAGGTCTCAAGAGAAACACTGGTAAAGTTTAAGTCCCTCGCTGCTATTTCTGTCTCTTTGTTTCTTTTTGATGTTAAAGCAAAATATTTGTTGATTTCATCCCAATGTTGATATGCCTTCATGCCCTGACTATACATCTGATTTGGTACTCCCTCTATTGTCATTTCAACCTTTTCAATCTTTGGGTTGTAATAGGTTTCTGTGTCTGTTCTTTCTGGGTCTTCAAACAGCATTAAAATACCTTTCATGCTCCGTGCTGGTACATTAATGTTGATGTTCCAAAGAGTATCAGATTTGTTTGCTATTATTTTTCTATGTCGCAAGATACGATCATACATAAAGGACATCTTACCATTGATTTCCTGTCTTATTTGTCTGGATAATTCAACATCACTAACCGTATCAAATTCCAAGCAGATATTTTTTATTACATAAGATGCATCAGCATCAGCGCTTTTGATAACTTTGTTATAATCGTTAAACGTTAATTCATATTCTAACCTATCACCAAGCCCCGCTTGATAAAATGGCATATGACTTTCTAACATTTCAAAGTCCAGTGGAATACAAAATCTATTTCCATAAGCTGCTGCTATAGCTTCATGTCCGGTGTCTGAGGAAGCATCTCCCGTGCTAACTCTATGTTTTAGCATGTTTGGTTTACCAATACCTTGGTAAGCTATGTTTTGTCGTTCAGTAGGGCTTTTCCATAAATCTACATAACAATGATATATATCACTGTCATCTATTGACATGACTTCGTTGCCACTTATTCTTATTGTCATTTTTTTCACAATTGTTCTACCCAGATTTTGAAATAGAGTAGCGTTGGCGTCTGTTCTGCTTTTAAGTTCTATTTCAAAGGCAAGACGAGCAGTACTTGGAACTATCACATCATTAGTACTTAGATTTGGAAATCTCACAAGCAGTTGCTGGTTTTGGTCTATTGTTGATGGATTATTAGATATTACTACACTTGTGCGGATGCCTTTGGCACCATGAGGTTCTCTTAGTTTTCTATGAGGGCTGAGTTTGTTTCCGTAAGCTGACATTGTTTTTATTTTTTAAATATATTTTTTAAAATTAAATAAAATAAACAATGGCTGAAGGAGGATTTGAAGATCCTGCGTTTGATATGACTGAAGAAGACTTGGATAAAGCACTTGATATGACTGAAGAAGACTTGGATAAAGCACTTGAAGACGAATTTATACAACCTAACCCAGAATTCCAGAGACAAATTGTAAATGAAAATAACTATATTGATCAGCTACAAGGAGAAGATAAAACAGAAGAACAACTAACACAAAAAAAGTTGTTAGTAGATCATTTTTTTACTGAAGTTAATGCTGAGATCAGCGGAATTGATTATAAAAATGATTTTAGAGTGGCTAAGGACGAAATCGGTAGAACAATGTTATATGCAGTTGAGACGGATGATGTTCCACTTACATATTATAAGAGAAATAATCCAGAAGAACCAATCAAGTTTTATAAGCTGGACACTTTAGTTAAAAAACATGGTATTAATTTTATCAGAAATATTTTAAAAGATTATGATTTATTAGTTCCACGTGAAAGAATTGCTCAGGGTAGGGCAGAATTAGCATCCTTGACAAAAACAAGAGATACCATCACAAAAGAAGGAGAACATATATCAATGCAAACTTTTTCAACAACTGAAGATGTACAAAATACAGTAGATGCTGTAAATATAATTGAGAGTAATTTGAGTAATACAATAGATGAAACTCATTCTAAAACTGCTGTTCAAACACAAACAGAAGGTCTAACAATGCGAGAGTTACAAGGTTTAGACAAGGTATTGCAAAGCTTTCGTGGAGAACTTACTAATAATCTCTCAAAGCTCACTGAGCTTGATAAAGATATAGCAAAAGAAAAACAAAAATTAGAACAGGTTAGCACCCCCGGGCAGGAGGATGAGTTTCAACAAGAGCGCATACGTGACAGAATAAAAAACTTAGAAGATGAAAGAAGTTCACGACTTGAAGCGGCGAGTGAAAACAAAGAAGCATTACGCAGTCAAATAAACAGGATAAAAGAAACTATAAATAAGGTGTTAAAAGAAGACACAACATTGGGTGAGAGAATCAAAACCTTGTTTAGGGAGCAAGGTATTACTATTGTTAATATTTTGACTGCCTTTGGTATGATTATTGGGGTATTAGTTGATACCATTATTCCTACAACAGGAGGAGGGACTGCACCTGTTCCAACTCCAAAACCTGATCCATCAAGTGTAAAAGATTGGATAAAAAAACAACTACTTAATCTTGGTAAACTTCTTGCCAACCTAGCTGGTAAAGCTGCTGCAGCACTTCCAGGAGTTATTGGTGCAATAGTATCATGGCTTTTATCTGCAACAGGTTATGTTATTAATTGGCTTGGTAACAATCTATGGGCTTTGCTTGTGTTTGTTTCCGGTTTGTTGTATGTAGCAGCCAAAGAGTGGTTTAGTAAATCTCATAAATAAGTAATGCAGCAAGACCTATTACTATAGTACCAACAATTATAGTTGTTTTGTTATCTTCGTGTTCAATCGCTATTTTTTGTATTTCTGGTGGGTTATGTTTCACAGTTTTATGTATTGATGATTTATCAAAGTGTTCCGGTAAAAATGTCTTTGTCGTGGTGCCTTGAAAAGGTTGAATATTTTTTGGTGGCACTGGTTTTACATTTACATCATTGTTCAATCCTAATGCTTGTGCATCGGTTGCTATTACAATTTCATTATTGTAGTCTTGTATTGTTCCAATTCTTAATTCCATGTCACTCGGAGACATATACAATCCACTTCCATAGACAAAATTTACTTTACTTCTTGCATATTTTAGGGTGTTTTCATATCTTGAAATTTGACTGGGCAAGTCGATGGGGCTATTTATTGCGTCCTCTACATTTGCTAAAAATTGTTTCTGTGCATCAAATGCCGTTCCAGTTCCAAGTATATCTGTTCTTGTTTGTGATTGTGAGCCAAGGATTGCCCAGCAGTATGTTCTTATGCTGTCATTGATTCTTTCTACTCCTGCTCTTGTAAATCCAGATGAATCATCTAGTATAAAAGTAGACCAACTATTGTCAGCCTCAGATCCTTGTGCAATGTAATCAATGTGGTATGTTTTATCACTCTCATAGACTGTAAAACTCATCGTTTTGTTGTCGTATACAGTATTTACCAAAGGATGATAACCAATATGTGTCCAGTAATTGTAAATTGTTCCTAGACCATTATTATAGCTTTGTTTCTGTCTCCAGTCTGAATATAAATCAACGTTAAACTCCTTGCATATTCTCTCGTACGCGTTTCGGTTATATGTGTTATTAAACGCATTCCAATTTGAGTCTTGCGGCATTGCTACACTCATTTCAAATAATATTCTTTTGACTTGGTAGTAGACATGAAATCGAAATAACGAACCAACCAAATCATCAGCTTTTAGATGATTGTTAAAATCAATACCACATCCAGTTGCTGCACACCAAATAGCAAAGTTTAACTGATTCTGCCAAAATAACATCCAATCTGTTCCCCAACGTTGGACTATAGCATCTGATTTGACGTATGGGAGTTTTAATTTTTCAAAGACATTGGGAAATAATGCTTTAAAGTCTTTACCGTCTGATGTAATGACTATGTTTTGATTTATTATATCTATCACTTTCTTGCTAAAAGTATTTAAATATTGAGCATCCGGGTTATATTTGAATTCTTTAGAAATCATTTTTATTTGTGTTTTTATATATACATATTAAAAAAAAAAATGTTTCATACAATTTCAAACATAGACAACTCTATTAATTTACAACAGTATATCGATAATAGAGATGGAACTAAGCGCGTCGGATTAAAAAGTTTTACATACACTATCGGTTGGTATAATAATATTCATGAAACCATAAAGACACGAAACCCAGATAAAATAAAACATTTACCAGGTGGGCTCTATAACTTTAAACTTGGTAGAAGATTTTAAAAAGCTAAATGAAAGTATTATCCTGGACAGTATTGTCCAAATTGGTACAGCCATTATACATACGCCAATAGAGACACGAATGTCAAGCGGTCTTTCAAAAATGCTGGGATTCAAGGACAGAAAATGGTTGACAGGTACTACTTTAGGAGATTACCCAATTAATTTAGCTCCTTATAAACAGATATATGTTCATCTGGAACAAGTTAATACGAGTAGTAATTATTTCAATGGTAAACCAAGCACTATTATAGGTGTTGTACCTGTAGTAAATAAGCAGTTTGGAGATATAGTATATACAAGTTTTTATCCTGAATATCACTGTCTTATGAATGGTGCAATAACTGAATTGAAAATAGAAGTTAGAGATGAGTATGGCAACAAGATATTTAATCACGGTTTGCCTATGAGTTGTGTTTTAGAAATTATTTAAAAAATATATTTTTATAAAAAAAAACATGAGTATATATGGACCAACAAGACCTAAAAAAACAGAAGACTTAGAGGCTTTGATAAATGATGTTCAAAATTTATATAGGCGAATTGCGCCTTTTGTTGACCAGTTTAATCATTTAAAAAATAGAGTTGATAATCTTAAATATGGGATTATAACAATATTTGCAGAGGCTAAGGGTCCACTTGTGTCAAACAGAATACTCTCATTTGGTAACGGCGGGGCAGAAAAAAATGTGGGGCATGTAATGACACGCCGTGGACGGATTATGGGAATAGGTTTAGCATGTGAACGATTAGTTGGTGACGTAACTGTAATAGTTTCTGTCAATGGTGTTGAACAACCAAATTATGGTATAACGCTTCACATCATTCCACGCAATCATGATAACTTTGATAAACCTTTAGAGATTGGCGCTGGTTCTGTTGTTAACTTTGTATGCAAGGTTGCTAACGCTACAGCTGTAAATACGGTGGCATCATTATTAATTGAATTAATTTAATTTTTTATTTATTAATAAAAAAAATGCCGAAGCAACTAACAGCACCAAGTTTATATCCTGATTTGCCAGTGGAAAATTCAGTGGAAAACGGACAAAATTATAGATTACAAAAGATTTCAGAAATTGAAAAAAAAGTTAATAACAGAACGAGATATACGTCAGTCACTTTATAAAAAATATAAACGTGGTATTAATATTACAGATGGAATTGACACTACCTTGATATCAGCAGGTGTTATTATGGCTGGGATTGGATTTGTTATTCCAGTTTTGTTACCTTTGGAAATAGCAGCAATAGTCTGCGGAGCTACAGGTGTTTGTATTAATTTTATCAGACGCAAGCTTAATGTAAAAGCTCAAAAACATCATGAAATAAAAACTTTGGCAGAGGCTAAGTTAAATAGCATAAAGCAGTTAATATCAAAAGCTTTGAGTGATGCACAAATATCTGATCAAGAGTTTAAGATGATTTTAGATGAGTTAGATAAATATTATAGTTTAAAAGAAGACACCAAACAAAAAAAGGCTGAAATAAGTGAAGTTCAAAAAAAAGAACTAGTAGAACAGGGAAGAAAGGAAGCAATGGCAACCTTACAAAAAAGTCTAAAAAGTGTGTAATAAATTGTTTTAGTAATGTGTATGAGTACGATCCACCACCTTTGTATTCAACCTAAGTTTTAATGTTTAACCTCTATTTTGCAATAAAATTTAAACATCCAAATTTAAAACATTTTCACAATTCAATCTTAAAATCTTGGGTTATTTAGCGCCTGGGACATGCTAAATAACCAGTTTAATTGACTTAATTTTCAGTAAAACTGAAATTTTTTGTGTGGTGATTTTAGATTATTTGGGGTAATTTAGTTGTGGTCCAGAACCCCCATAATACATATATATTGTGGATTTGTAACTTTCAGTTTAGCTTGCCCTAATGGCTTCAATGCGGACTTGTTCCACATGCTTAACCTGGTATCGGTAGGAGTTACTTGTTCAACGCGTACATATTTTTGGCATATGGTGTTAACATCGGCTGCACTATCTAGTTGAAAGCGAACATCAACATTGTTTACTGTCATAGTTGCGGCTATGACCTCACGCGGTCCCGATTCAACAGAGGCAAGCCAATAATCATTGTCTTCAGGACAATCTTCAGGATTATCCAGTGTTAATTGATGTATCTTTTTACATTTGATTTTGAAATGATTCCTGCCTTTACAGCCATCACAGGTTTTGCCCCATGCAGGACACTTTTCTTTCTTTGACTCGTGCTTGTACCCACAAAAATTACATTCTCTCAACGTTTGAGTTCTGCTTTTCTGTTCATGTTGAGTTTGCCTTTGTGACGGTTTTTTACTCTTGTGATGTTTGTCACTTGGCGTTGACTTTGAGATTTTGTTGATCTTTTGTGATGCTGAAGAATCACGGAGCTCCTTAACATGTTTGTTGGACTGCTCGTAAGCTCTAGCTATTTTGATGCTCTTTTCAAGATCTAACTTGTCCTCCCTTAATAACAGTTCTTGTAGTTTTCCACTGGTACTGAAAACTAATTTGTCACGTATCATTCTGTCTTTCTCTGTGAAGTTACAGGACTCTACACGTTTCCGCAGTTCTGTTAGGAAGTGTTCAAAAGATGAGAAATCTTCCAACTTGCAATTCCAAAATCTGTGTGACTCCAGGACCTCATTTTTGCGCGGATTGCAGTATTGCTCAATATTTATGTATACTTTTGCAGGGTCATCTTTATCATCAGGAGAATCCCATACAAACTGGTCATATATTTCAATTACTTTGGGCCCTGCGCAGTGCAGTACAATGCTTGTTTGGATTTTCTTGTCTTTTCCAGAAGCACCACTGGCGATCATGTACACTTCCATTTCCCGTTTCCATTTCCGGAAATTCTCCGATACGTTGCCATCAACAATGTCTAGTTGGCGAGGAGGTTTAAATAATGCCTCTGTCATGCCCGTAATTGTTCTCTATATAACGGCAATATGTTGACAAATGCTATCAGTCCGAAATGGTTTGGGACGAACGAGAGTTTCGGCCTCGTTATCGGCTAAATTTAGCTATTTCAGTCTATTTACGGATTGTTTACCTTGACAGTACTTCGGGTACGGCTAAGTTCTATACCGCTGCCACCATGTTAAACTCTTCTACTAGCTGGAGAAGGAATTGTTTTAGAAACAATGATCTGAGAACACGTGTAGTTTTATTATTTGAGCGGGTACATACAAGAATCCCAATCATGACATAAAACGAAATGGTCATACAAATATAAGAAATATAATTATACGAAATTAATCAACAGCCATTTCATCATTCAATGAATCAGTTGTTCAGCCTCTCCTCCAATCAAATGAAAAGCTGTTACAAACCATCAGAGACCAGGACGTAGTCATAAAGCAGCAGACTGAGATGCTTGATGCTAAGTCTGAATCGTTGAAACAGGCTCAAAACGAGATTAAAGATCTCCAAGAAAAAGTGTATGACATTAAACTTGACCTCAACGACCTGCAGCAGTACGGACTCAGAAACTCTGTACGAATTAACAACCTGCCTATTCCACCATCGGCTACGGACGAGGGAAAGCTTACGTCACATATTGTGGAATTTATTAACACACGTGTCCTTCAATCAGATCATTCTGGAAATAAGCCGATAACAGAGTCTGATATTGAGCGATGTCACCCTATTGGAAAATATAAGAAACAAATACTCGTTAAATTCTCCAGATATCTTACCAAAAACATGATATGTCAGTACCGGAAAAACCTGAAGGGTAGTAGAATCTTTGTTTCTGATGACCTTACCGCGTATAACCATGGGATTGTAAAACGTTTAATAAACGCCAAAGTCCAAAAAGAAATTCATGCGTTTTGGACTCGTGATGGAAGGATCTTCGCCAAGAAACAAGAAACTGACACCCCTGTCTACCTTCACACTATGGACCAGGCCCTGTTATTCTTGGATGAAAGTGTGTAACTGACACAAACACTTATTATTTGAATAAATATGAACTCCGTGGACTGCTACTTATATACGTATATGGTAGTGTATATGTGTGTTACTGTATATATACGTCATTGTGTGTAAATGTGTATATGTATATGCGGATATGTTGGTGTATATGTGTATATATGTAGATATATGTGTGTATGTATGTGTATGTATATGTGTATGTATATGCATGCATGTATATGTATGTGTGTGTATATGATTATGTGAATATACTTGCATAATCATTTTTTCACAACATTGCATTATGACAGTATTTTAAAATTACTATATATATGTGTCAGCGGATGACTATGATGAAATGATAAAAAAAACACTATGATGGATAAAATCACCAAATTTAATCACCTGCATTAAGCTTTATGAAGTATTGTAAATTTACTATATATGCCTAGCGAATAGCTATGATGAAATGATAAGGATACTGATTTTAAGCAGCAATCATTTGCATTATTATTTTAACTCCGATGTATTAGGGCATGTATATGGCATGTTTAGCTAGCACTTGTTATGTTTTACCATTGTCTTCTTGTTTGACATAACTTGACAAATACATGATCAAGATGATTATGATATGAATGGTATGAATATTTTGAGTATAGTATGGTAAGCCGAATTGATAAATACATGTTTCATGCTATGTCTTGTATGGTACAATGCTGCAGTACATGCTATTTCTTCAATTGTGGTGTTCATATACGCTATTTATAGACACGTTATAGTGGTAACATACGTTGGGTTTTACCCAGCCATGTGATGTGGGATTGCACGTGTATCTGTTTTTCACTATTCATGTTTTCCTCAGACGCTCATGTAGTCTCCATTGTCATATTCAGTCAAACCAGTGGTCCGCAACGCTTGTTTTCATCGATAGCTCAGATATGGAGCAGACGTGTTTGTATCGACATTATAAATCAGTTGTGGGTTATTTTGGTAAATATATTACGACATGCTCTTTTTTTTAAAGTTCGTATTGATTTGAGCTGTTCGAATTTCTAGACCGTTTTACACATAATTGTGTACTTTATTTCTACTCTAAGTTAAGCCAATGCCCGTGAGTTTCGCTCACGATTTAAATAAACGTCCATTGAATATATTGTATCGAGCAATAATATATTGATCATTGTTGTTAGAAGTTTACTTGGATATAATTACTCAAATGTATTAAATCTGTCACAGCCTGTGAATTTCGTTTCAAAGTTACGTAATATAATTTGTATCCCTTCTCATTGACCTTGTTCATTGAAGTAGTATAAAGGTAAAATTTATAACGGTATAGATTTGTACTTAAAGAAACAACTGATTATCCGAAAATTCTTCACTAAGAATGCATTACGCTATTCGCCTTGTTTGTACGTTCTTACTCTCTGTTTTGTTATGTCTTCTTCTCTTGTCTATTGTCTTTATGGGGTCAGGTTTGGCACACTGCATGTTTGAAGAGTTCCAAATGATTTTCGCCGGCACTGTGTTAGTATTAATTTTGAAACCAAATGGGTAATGATTTAAGTAGCTGGCGAATAGCAATTGGCACTTATTACAATAAAACGCATGGTTCTCTACAAAAAGTGTTTTTTTACTGTAAGCATTTTCGTTCTATTTTACAATATATGATGCTATTATTTGCGTATTTGTCAAGTTTTAAAGCAAATGTTATTACATTTGCCATGGATAGTATCCTTAATATAGAATTTGCGTTTATAATGACCATGCTCGTTATTATGTCGAATGATGTTGAGAAAAACCCAGGGCCACTTCTAATTACAGATACGCCTAGTCTTTCAATATTTCATATAAATATTAGAAGTATTCGCAACAAAATGGAATACGTTAAAGACAATTTCTCTGATTTTGACATACTATGTTTCACGGAAACGCACTTGTCTGCTAACGTTTTAACCGACTCGTTACATATTGACGGGTTTTCTACCATATATAGAAATGATAAGTCAGCACATTCTAGCGGGCTACTCGTGTACGTTTCTGAAAATATATTTTCACGTCGAATTTTAGAACTAGAAAATACGTTACAAGATACAGTATGGATAGAAATAAAAGATAGGGACAAATCGTTTATCCTATGTACTATTTACAGACAACCTCCTGCGCCCAGTGCTTTCTGGACAGACCTAAATATATGCATCGAAAAAGCTCTGGATGTGTGTAATGCTGTTGTTATGGTTGGAGATATAAATGAAGATCAATTAAACCCTAGTAGTCATTGTCTCAAAGATATAATGCTTATTAATAACCTCATTAATATTGTAAATGAACCTACACGGGTAACTGACCGGTCAGCAACCCTGTTAGATCCTATTGTTGTACCAAATTCATTCGATTTTATTGATTCTGGTGTAATAAAAATTCCTTCCGATGTAAGCGACCATTTTGGTACTTACTTTGTCATTCCATTAACATATAATACCAAATGTTCGTATAAAAGACGTGTTTGGCTATACAAAAGGGCTGATTTTGATAAACTTAATGCGCTCTTGTTAACTCATGATTGGGGTTTTTTAAACGAAGATTCTGTTGACGTAGCGTGCAAACGTTTTACAAGCAAGTTTATAGATTTAGTTAAGTTATGTATTCCGTCAAAACTTGTTACGATTAGACCTAATGATAAACCATGGTACGATTCCGAACTAAGACGTGTCACGCGAAAACGTGACCGCCAAAAACAAAAAGCTAATAATACCAATACACCCGAGAATTGGACACTTTACAAATCATTAAGAAACAAAGTAAATAATTTAAAAAAGCATGCAAAGGAACATTTCTTTAGCAATTTGGAAGATATAATATGCGATGCAAATGTCACAGATCAACGTAAATACTGGAAAATCTTAAAACATTTTATAAAGTCAAACAAGAATTCTGAAGTTATTCCACCACTTGTTACAACATTAGATACTGGTGAAGTGATTTACTCATTTTCTGATAAAGAAAAAGCTGACTGCTTAAATGATTACTTTGCTTCAATATCAACTGTTGATGACTCAGATGCGAGATTGCCACAGTTTTTTCACAGAACTAATTCGAGAATAGATGATATAGTAATACAGGAATTTGAAATTGTAGATATAATTAAGATTTTAGTGATGCACAAGGCTAGTGGAGAGGATGAAATAAGTCATAGCATGTTGAAAGAAACAGTTAATACCATTTCAAAACCACTCTGTACACTTTTTAATCGCTCCATTAATGAAAGCATTTATCCCGACTTATGGAAAAGTGCTATTGTTATGCCAATATTTAAAGCGGGAGTTTTTAATTCCCCAAGTAACTATAGACCGATTTCGTTACTTAGTTGCGTTGCAAAGATTTTAGACAGAATTATTTTTAAACATGTTTTTAACTTCTTAGTCTTTAACAATTTGCTTTTTGCTAACCAATTCGGTTTCCGACCGGGTCATTCCACAGTTTACCAACTATTAGATATTTACCATCAAATATGCCAAACACTTGATGCAAAACAAATTATGTGTATTGTCTTTGCTGATATATCTAAGGCATTTGATCGCGTTTGGCGGAAAGCATTACTATTTAAATTGAAACAAAATGGTATCGATGGCAAACTTTTATCATGGATTTCAGATTACCTCTCCAATAGAAAACAGAGAGTCTTTATAGGAAATGCCAAATCAGATTTAAAAATAATAACAGCTGGCGTTCCGCAAGGTTCAGTACTCTGACCATTGTTCTTTTTAATTTACATAAACGATATCGCTGAACATATGTTAAGCATTACTAGATTATTTGCCGATGATAGCTCGCTTTCAGTCGCAACTTCTAACACAGAAGATATGGAAGGTATATTAAATCATGACTTGCAAATTATGTCTGAATGGGCTAAAACATGGTTAGTAAAGTTTAACCCAAATAAAACTGAAGTTTTATTTATAACGTCAACAAATAACATCAGACAACCAAATTTATTTTTGAATGACGTACAACTTACATTTGTACAACATCACAAACATCTAGGCCTGACTATAAGTAATAATGGTAAATGGCATGAACATATAAAAACATTCTAACCTCAGCATCCAAAATTTTAGGCCTAATGAGAATTTTAAAATACAGAGTAGGTCGAAAAACTATGAATCGAGTATATATATCATATATGCGACCAATTTTAGAATATGCTTCCACAGTGTGGGACGGTTGTACTGTCGGTGAGAGAAACTCTTTAGAACAACTGCAATATGAAGCTGCGCGTATTGTTACCGGTTTGACTCGATCCGTATCTATTAACAAATTAATCGTCGAAATTGGATGGCTTTCGCTAGCAGACAGACGAACATTTCAGAAACTTATAACTGTATTTAAAGCTAAAAATAAAATATTGCCTGAGAGTGTAAATAACTTGTTTCCTCCGTTTGTTAGAGATATTAATAATTACAACTTGAGGAACTCCGATGACTACGTAACACCGATAAGGAGAACTGAGTTATTTTCCAAATCATTTATCCCGTCGTCATTAAGTCTTTGGAATAATATACCTACACATGTTCGTGAATTAGTATCTTTAAAGGCATTTAAATGTTGTCTCCTCAACACAATGTTTAAGCGTCCCACTGTCCCGTCGTTTTATTTATGCGGCTCACGATCACTTTCTGTAATTCATGCTCGCATTCGAAACTTATGCAGCAACCTTAATGGTGATTTGTATTTGAACCATTTACGATTATCACCAACATGCGACTGTGGACAAGACAAAGAAGATGCTGAACATTTTTTTTTTAAATGTTGTCATTTTACTGAACAGAGGCGTGACCTGTTTATATCAACCAGACTCTTCCATCCGTTGAACGTTGACAAATTGTGTATTGGCAATACAGATTTTAGTGATAAAGAAAATGAAATTGTTTTTCTAGCTGTGCAAACATATATAAAAGACACCAGGCGTTTTAACTAGTGTATTAAAACAACTCAGCAGTGTGTTCGGACTGACCCTATGTACTCTTATTAAACATATTCTGTCGTCTTCTTCTCCTTCTTTTCTTTTTTCTTTTTCTTTTCTTTCACCCAACTATTGTGACAACTGTTTACGTCTACATTTGTAAACTTTAATTCATTTAGTTTCTGTATTCATTGTTACTTAATATGCTTACTATAGCCATAACATTAAAATTGCTCTTTGTAATTTAAATTGTATTGGGAAGGGCCGTAACTAATGTTGTAAGAACTTGTGGCCCGACCCATTTGCATACTTTGTTAAAAAATGCAAAAAATATGTTTAAACCTAAACCTATTCTTCCCGTGACGTCACAATCGTGTGATAGTAAAACTTACCGATGAACAGTAAAACTTGCTTCACGCTAAGGATACAGGAGAGTAAACGTGAGGTATAGTAAATACCATAATGCAGCAGGAATACATACTATACGGCATACTCTGTGTTTATTGTAATGACTACTTTATCACTGTAACAATGACTGGTTATATGTACATACTAACGCAAATAAAAACAGACAAAACTCAACAAAAAATTATTTCAGCACGTATATTGTTAATGTATCAACTAACTGCTGTTTATTCTGCCATCGTTTGTGTACAATTAATGTCATACTTAGGAGAAGAAAGCATTATTATATAACATGCTGCAAATACAATGAGAAATACAATATGTTTAAACCAACAAATTATACCTATACATGAGTATAACTCAACAGCATACTGTATAGATGATTTGCATTCCCATTCAATTTAAATTAGAATTGTATCCATGCTAGTCAGACGAATACTTGTACCCTATAGTGAGGCATATCGATCAATTTCTATTATTGTTGTGTCTGTCTATCTCGAACTGATATATACCCCCACCTTATATGAAAAATATAAAGGCAATTTATCCATTCATGTTTACGCGTAGCAATTGCATAGTTTAACATTGTATAACGCATACAAGTCAAAACCATTTTAAAATAGACATGACATTTAATATACTATTATCCCGGAAACAGTTTTTCCGTAGCTTGTGTTATGAACCTTTGTTTTAATTAAACATCGACAATTCATTGTAAGACATATTGATTTTTTTCTCTGTCTCTAAGAATTCTTTACAATGATAAAGTGTTGCATGTTTGCTATGGAACGACAAACACGACTTTGATGGTCATTTTCCATTATAATGTGGTCACTTTCATTATGATGTGGTCACTTTCCATTATGATGTGGTCGCTTTACATTATGATGTGGTCATTTGTCATTATGATGTGGTCACTTTCCATTGATGTGGTCATTTGTCATTATGATGTGGTCATTTGTCATTATGATGTGGTCACTTTCCATTATGATGTGGTCATTTGTCATTATGATGTGGTCATTTTCCATTATGGTGTGGTCACTTTTCATTATGATGTGGTCGCTTTGCATTATGATGTGGTCATTTGTCATTATGATGTGGTCACTTTCCATTATGATGTGGTCATTTGTCATTATGATGTGGTCATTTTCCATTATGATGTGGTCACTTTCATTATGATGTGGTCACTTTCCATTATGATGTGGTCGCTTTACATTATGATGAGGTCATTTGTCATTATGATATGGTCACTTTCCATTATGATGTGGTCATTTGTCATTATGATATGATCATTTTCCATTATGATGTGGTCACTTTTCATTATGATGTGGTCACTTTTTTGTATGATGTGGTCACTTTACATTATGATGTGGTCACTTTACATTATGATGTGTTTACTTTTCATTATGATGTGGTAAGTGTCTATTATGATGTGGTCATTTATCATCATGATGTGGTCACTTTTCATTATAATGTGGTAAGTGTATATTAAGATGTGGTCACTTTACATTATGATATGGTCACTTTTCATTATGATGTGGTTACTTTCCATTATGATGTGGTTTCTTTTTATTATGATGTGGTCGTTTTTCATTATGATGTGGTCGTTTTTCATTATGATGTGGTCACTTTACATTATAATGTGGTCTGTTTTAATTATGATGTGGTAAGTTTCTATTATGATGTGGTCACTTTACATTATGATGTTGTCACTTTTCATTATGATGTGGTTACTTTCCATTATGATGTGGTCGCTTTTCATTATGATGTGGTCACTTTACATTATGATGTGGTCTGTTTTCATTATGATGTGGTAAGTTTCTATTATGATGTGGTATGTGTGGTCACGTGGTTTTTCCGTCAAATAGCGCCATCTATTGACACTGCTTGCGGAATTCAAAATGGCGACAATGATAGAAATTAAAGTATCCGACCTTGACCTTTACATTTTAGTATGGTCATGTCGATGTGGTCATGATCAGTATATATGGACGGACGGACGGACGACAAAGTGATCCCTATGTATCGCATTTTCTTCGAAAAGGCTACACAAAAGGTACTACTTTCTTCCATATGATAATGTTGTATGTTTAAGTTTAATTGGGAGTGGATAATGTTTTATTTTTATTTTGTGAAAACAATTTGAAACAAACCTTTTGATTGTCAAATATATTTTCAAAACGTTTGCCTATTCCCATGAAAGACAGGCACATATATTTGTTTTCTAACTGAAACCATATTCATTTCATACGATTTTGTTTATTCCAATTAGGAATTGATGTAGTTGATCGTTTGCATATGCATGTCATTTTCTTTAGCCCAGCCATTCAAAAACCTACGAGCCCAATGACGCTAAACATAGAAAAAATTGTAAAGGCCAAACACAAGCTCTATATTTGTTTGTAGTATGGTATTGTGTACTCAGTGCCCCACTCCGCGCGTGCTGTCTGTGCTCTAACTTCCATAAATGTATTGGACGTAAAGCTCCGCCCCTTTATTGTTTGTACTGAATTGTTTGCATGACATTCATACAAGGCAATTTCACCGACCATACTATAATGCTATGCTAATGTGCACTGAATTTGTTCGTTTGTGTATGCCATGTACATAATTATGCCAATGTGTGTGTGCGCGTGCTCTCGCGTGTCTGTGCGTGCGTCCGTCAAACTCGTTTAATAAATTCAATATTAAACGGGCACTCATGTAAAATCCTCTATAGGTATATGTCATCTCTTAGTTTTTCACTGGCAGTTCCGATACATGATTTATCGTTTTATAATTTCTATATTGTGTATGTGCAAAGGTTTCCTTCCTGTGAATGCGTTTTGGCTTTCTATTGTTTTATAAATAAAACATGAAAATATGGTCTTATAGAAATCACAGTACCCAAACGAAATGACATCGTCACACTGTAGGTCATTATATGGGTTAATGCGCAAACTTAACGTTGCCTATAATTTTCTCATTTCTCCATATTTCTTCATCAAACTTTCAATATATACTCATCATGACCACATCAAATTTAGAGCAGAATGGAATGCGATTGGAATCAAAATCTCATACCATAATGGCATTCTAATTCCATTCCATCCCAGGTTTAAGACTATGCCGATTTATACACGGTGAATTTAAACCATACGTTTTGTACCTCGACACCGCAATACAATTTCTCAAATAACTCGCTGTAAAATAGTTAATTGTTGTTGCAATGTGTTAATCGCATGTAAAGATACTCTTCTTCTAAAAATCTTACACGAGCTTCATCGGATACTTTAACATAATAAAGATTTTTATCATTGTCGCCATTTTGAATTCCGCAAGCAGTGTCAATAGATGTTGCTATTTGAAGAAAAACCACGTGTCCACACATACCACATCATAAAAGAAACTTACCACATCATACTGAAAACAGACCACATCATAATGAAAAGTGACCACATCATAATGTAAAGTGACCACATCATAAAAGAAACTTACCACATCATACTGAAAACAGACCACATCATAATGAAAAGTGACCACGTCATAATGAAAAGCGACCACATCATAATACAAAGTAACCACATCATAATGGAAAGTAACCACATCAAAATGAAAATTGACCACATCATAATGTAAAGTGACCACATCATAATGACAAATGACCACATCATAATGGAAATTGACCACATCATAATGACAAATGACCACATCATAATGTAAAGCGACCACATCATAATGGAAAGTGACCACATCATAATGTAAAGTGACCACATCATAATGGAAAAAGTGACCACATCATAATGAAAAGTGACCACATCATAATGGAAAATGCCCACATCATAATGGAAAGTGACCACATCATAATGACAAATGACCACATCATAATGTAAAGCGATCACATCATAATGGAAAGTGACCACATCATAATGAAAGTGACCACATCATAATGGAAAATGATCACATCAATGACCACATCATAATGGAAAGTGACCACATTATAATGGAAAATGACCACATCATAATGTAAAGCGACCACATCATAACGGAAAGTGACCACATCATAATGTAAAGTGACCACATCATAATGTAAAGTGACCACATCATAATGTAAAGTGACCACATCATAATGAAAAGTGACCACAACATAATGGAAAATGACCACAATCATAATAAGAAATGACCACATCATAATGGAAATTGACCACATCATAATGACAAATGACCACATCATAATGTAAAGCGACCACATCATAATGGAAAATGACCATAAAAGTCGTGTTTGGCGTTCCATAGTTTGCGAGTGTAAGCAATCGCACTTTAAGGTTGATTAACTCTTACTTGATAGAACTGTCGACGTAAATGATACTTATTGCGATTTTTCCCCGTAGTTTTGAAGTTTATGAAGTCTATGGCAACTGATTTAGTTCGCTTATGCGATGAATACTAAACTATTTCTGTACCTTCGTCGTTTGCATCCACGTCAGCGTCGGTGTTGGTTACAGTTTGTCAAAGTTGTTGTTATTTTATGCTTTACCAGACTACATGAAGTAGAGACTTCAACCATGAAAATGCATATGTTGTTGTTCAACTTTAACAAAGACCTTTGGTATCAAGGACTGTTGGATTACTAAAAACATATTACGTATTTAAACTTTTAATAAAATAACCCTGATCTTTGTCTATTCTGAGACTTTACTATTTATAAAACTTTGAAACACTTTTGAGCTTATTTAGTCCTTAACCCACTAAGCACGACTCTAATAGCCTTTGCGTCCATTGTAAACCCAGATCAGCCTGCAATCAGGGTTTACAATGTCCGACTGCTGATCAGTCATTTCTCCCAAAACACCCATTTCTCATAAATGGAAGGGACTTTATTCAAAGAAAGAACAGTCCATTATATATATATAGCGGGTTGAGGCTTAATTTAAACACGTGATATTTTTTCACACTGTTAATGTTATTGTTGGGCATGAGTACATATATACAGCTTTTCAAATATCACCCATACTCTCCTCTTCTTTTAGAATATTGTCGAACATACGCCCATCGAGGTGTTTAAATAACCAACGAGCTCATATTTCGAAATCATCGATCTGCGGTGTTGTCTGACAGCTCGTGTGTAATTAATATTGCTGATTCCAAAACATTGGTGCTACAACTCATGTAATAAATGAACCAAAAACAGGAAGAAAATTATCATCACATCACGTTGAGCAGTTAAATCTTTAAACATGGCTAATTATAAATTCGGTTTAGTCACACAGTTTCCACCTAAATTATTATGTTTTATAAAATATGGCTCAAAATGCTTCCACAACGTAATTAAGAAAACAACACTTAATTGCGAATTTTTGAAAACATGGTTTTGTTTGTTGACATTTTACTTGTCAGGATTTTAATGTTTATGATCAGTTTTGAAGTAGTCACATGCTGAAAACTTGGTTGATACTAATACAAAGCAGATAATTCCAATATTAGAGGAACACATGGCAATCCTGATTTTTTTAAAAAACGCACGTCCCCATTTAGTTTTTCTACAAATTTGCATAATTTTGTTCAGTCATTAATATCAATAATAAGAATAGCATAAAGCAACTGGTTTTTGCATATTATTACCTGTTGATTATATTTCAACAATCATATATTTAAACCTATATTTAAACCAGACGAAATCTTGAAAACTCAAAATATTTTCTAATTATATTCAGGCAGGTTTAAAGTCAAGCTGATGAAGAGTAAACAAATCGTGAAGCTATTTCCATAGCTTGATCAACACTTCAAGAGTGTCCCTTTAAAACTTGGGTGATACTGATACAAAATGAGAATATGAACATGTTACAGATGGCAACTTAAGAAATAAAATAGTTCCAATGTGTTTCAAGTCCCAAACACCAGGTTTTGATCTCGCACAATATAAACCCGCTGGAAATATTTTATTTCTTATCTAACATGGTGTGTTATGTATCATGATACACAGTTTGTCAATAGATTGCACAAAATACAAATTCTCACAACTTACATTTTATGCCTATCTCTCAACATCAAACGAGAAGTTTTGTGTATGGTGAAATACATTTTGTCAGTAGATTGCACAGAATACAAACACATTCTCAAAACTTACATTTTATGGCTATCTCTCAACATCAAATGAAAAGTTTTGTGTATGGTGATACACAGTTTGTCAATAGATTGCACAAAATACAAACACATTTTTACAACTTACATTTTATGCCTATCTCTCAACATTAAACGAAAAGAATATACACTCATCCTATTAAATGTGTTGTTGCAACGCAGCGTCGAAAATAACGCATTTCATTGCGTTGTTGTTCTGCATCTGACGTTTAAAATGACGTCTCAACGGTAAACGTGTTTTCTGGCCTTTAAAAATGACGTCTTAACGGTTGACGTATACGACGTCAACAGTATTGCATAGCTTGTTAAAGATCTCCCCAATAACCAATCAACAATGAGTATTTTAATAAACCATGTTAGATAAATCAATATTCCTAATACGTTGGTATGCATCTCAAATGTGCTGGTTGTTAAAACTAAACGTCACTTTTCTCAGACAAGTGGTATGTAAAATTAGATATAAAAATCGAACAGGAAAAGTAGCATTCAAGGTCGACAGTCAACCACAAAGACAAGGTCAAATAAGACATCACAAACACAAAAGGGTTGACAATATGGCTACCGCCTTGAAACGGTCAGTGGCAAAAATGGCCGCTGGGGTGGGGATGGGTGAGATGTGTGTGTGTGTGTGTGTGTGTGTGTGTGTGTGTGTGTGGAGGGGGGAGGGATAAACCAGGTTCTAGGGTGCACCAAACCTCACCTCTACTGTCATCCCAATAAAACGGCACAGTGTAAATAAAGAAATCCCAGCCATGAACTATTCTCTAACCAACAAGGCAGCTTTAATAGGCAATATAAGTAAAACACAAAGATGCTCGTGTATATATAAATACAAACAAACAATAGCCTAGAAAGCCACGAAGAAGATACTCATTGACTTGGAAGAAGCCAGAAAAACAAGAGAATAAACCATTGAGGGCACGACAAGATAAGACTGCAGACAAACATCAAACGTCACCATCCTTTTGGGATTTAGGTAGACGTCATCATAGGGTCCACAGCCTGTCCGGTCATCGCACAATTAAAGAGGAATGCATAGTGGCGAACTGTAAATGAGTCCACCATTAACCATTAAGCATGCAGTATTAACCATTAAGCATGCAGTGCGTTGCAAAATGATAGTGTCATAACCTCTTTTGTTAAACCTTTTAACAAGTTTAACAAAGATAGTATGAAAGTGAACATGACCAAGGATCTTACGAGGTTTGTAAATTCCGTCACCATAGAAGTCAGGTTGTGATAGTCCTTGTCGCAGAAAAATTCTTAAATTACTTTTATATTTGGAAAGATGATCAGGGTTACGATAATACAATTTGGAAAAGGTTTTACGAAGTTTATGGTAACGGTAACCCGAATGGAGTAGCTTTTTAGTTATACAAAGATTACGAATATTAAAGTCCTTAACTCGAGTACAAGCATAAGAAAAACGAAAAGGTTGAGACTAATATAAGTCATACGTGCTTATAGAGGAAACTGGACGTTGTTTGCACATTTTATCAAGAACGTCTCCTGAATTTTTAATGGACCAAAATAAACTTATCCCAGAGTTTTCATGAGTTTTAGCACACTATTGTTTAAAGTGATCTTTAACGGCAGTAAGACAAGAAAGTTTGGAGACGTTTGTGGTGGAGAAGGCCCTATAATTCGAAATAATGCTGGCCTTATACGAATTAGTGCTAACAATTAGTGCTAAAACAAACTTAAAAATGGTGAAATATTTATCAGAATACTATTCCAAATGAAGCAGAAATAAACTATTAAAACTTTGTAATGAAACGTTAATAAGAGCGGCCATCTTGTAATGATAGCGTCATCAAGCTCTTTTTTTTTGTATCATGTATGACATACCGATACATGTCGTTTAAAAGTGAGTACATCCGATATTTTTCATGCGGGTCTAAGGGTCTGACTTAAACTTGACATATAGTGATAGGCTAGTTTATTATTCTAACGGACCTATACATGATGAATGATCTTAATCAATGAGTCTAAAAATGACACTTTATTTACTAGGAAATTCATTTTTTACAGTAATATATGCATATACTATGCTATGTTACGCACCAGGGTTATTTTGTTACGCACGAGGGTTATTTTAAGCAATGTATGTCCGAATCCATTTATAAATACGGTGAATGCAAATGTAATACCTGAATAATACGATGATAATACCATATTTTGATTAATTTGAACATTCTTAACAATTTAGATATTTCTTTGAAAAGTATGGTGAAACCTAAAAGACAATCACTGCAACTGAATTTAAAATCTTTAACGAATGCGTTCTATTAACAGTGTGTATATTTGCGTTATTGCTGATTTTATTTACTTGAAACGATTTCAAAATAATGTATCATATGGTAAAAGGACTTCATGACGTAGTCATTGCAAGATGGCTGCTTCTGTTTATGTTTCTTCACACTTTTTCAGTGGGTCATATCTCATTTATTTTTTATATTGGTTTAATAATTAATTCACCATTCGTCAAGTTGTATAAATCCCTATTAAATGGTAAACACATCTTGTTTTAGAATAGTGTAACATCCTGTTTAAGCCACCCACATACATATTAATAAAGTATTAGGGTATATAAGCAGCACTGCATACATTCAGGTTCACTAGCTGACAAAGAAGAGAAAACCTTAAATAGCAATATAACTTGCCCTATATCGAGTAACCTTAAACACGAGGGGATTGCAAATCTTCCGACACACAACTCTATACTTACGCGGCATACATGTACACCAGTTTATACAGTATCAAGATACAAACTACAAGAAGTTTTATTTAAAGTCGCTTTTACAACAAAAACCTTAGCTCGAAGGCTATTTTCTTTCCGAAAATCATTTAAGAATAACATATAAAAGCAGCTACAAATAGGAATCACACACGATATTAGCACATACATATTGACGGAAGCATAGTACAACATTCATAGTACACAATTTAATTATTCGATAAAACAGTAGTGAATGATGCAAGGGTGACAAAACAAAAATTAATGCTTACACATATATTCATACACTACATACGCTCTTACGCTCACATACACATCTATTATCTGTTGTGGAAAACATTCTAAGAGGTTTGGCGTCTCCACCTTCCGGTCTGTTTCCCTCTAACATATAGACATTCATGACACAGACGCACAAATTCACACGCACATATCACGTATATACATGTACACATGTCCTTGTAAATAAGTCACAGTGAAAAAGCTAGTAATTTAAATTACACCGGTGTTAAGATGAAAATACAACATCTATACTTGAAGGTGTCAGAGGCTAGGATATGTGAGGATTATATTTTGATGAAACAATAATAATACATCCGAATTCATGTTACAAATCTTCGCAAAACATAGATATTACAGTTTCTACACATTGGGAACATACAAACACTGCACGTGATATAATAACGCCCTAGAAAGTGTCAGTAAGACGAGCACGCAGTGTCACAACATCTGTCTATCCTGTTTATATATGACGAATTATCAATAAATACCAGAAAAACGCACCACAAGATATTCTAGTATTAGATAATGACGTGATAGGTCTATCGCGTGATACAGAGCCTATTATATGTTTGTTTCTGATGACTGAGAGATTGTCTAAGGTGGATTGGTATGTGTATAGAAACACGAACACTGTTTCATTTTAAAATAAGCTAAAACACGCTGTATTTATAAATCGCAAGAAAATATTGAACCATTATATGACTCTATTTAGCAAACTTAGAATGCGAGAAACAGAGAGAACATAATAAACGAAGGCATCAATAAAACCAACAGGATCGTGCTATTAAGGTTATACGCCATTTGCGAATAACCTATCATTTAAGAATTCGCAATTGGACCGTTTACGAATATGTTTATTGTATTTGACCAAAAAATACCCCATAAAAAAGGCTTGTCAACTTAATTTAAGTGTAAACGTGTTTTGTTTTATTAACAAAAAGCATCAGGAATAAACAGAGTATGTTAAAAATCATAAATCGTTATGCTAGGATTTCCTCTCAACTACATATTTACTACAATGCAGGCTCCGAAAAGTCGAATTTGTTTAAATATTCACGCTGCTGCAAGCTTTACTTTGTCTTTACTGCATTGTTAATGCAATTATAAGATTTATCTTTAAATTTCCGGAAACGGTAAAATACATATTCTAGAAGGGTAGGTGACCAAAAAGAGTCAATCCTGTCTAGTAGAGTTTCGGCTATTGAGTCATCCGTAGAAATAATAAACACAGAAATAACAAACAGAAAACCAGAGATGAATAAGAATCAAGTGAACAATGAAAATGCTATAAAAACTCAAGAACCACAAAAGGCTGATATTTTAAGAATAAAGGCACTAACACAGCAGAATAAAGTCACTTCCGTTCAAAGTACACTATCTTCAACCAAAACACACTGGCAACGCTTGAACTGGAACTGAACGATATATATCAACGAAGCCGCCAGTTATGCAAGACCTCTCCTACGCTATCGGTCAGCTTGAACAGGCCAAATACCATTGCAACAGACTCGAGCGATTCTCACGGGAGAACAACTTATGTGTGGTGAATTTTAACGAATCATCAAATGAGCATCCCCTCGATAATGATAGTGAATTCATTTTGGCGGGAATCTAAGTCACGTCATGCTAGGAGGACGTAATCAATATGTTGACCTTCTAGATACTTCGAGGAAGTGGTCGAGATTTTCGAGTGGTTTAATCTGTGTTTAATAGCATGCTTCGTCTTCAGATCGTGGTTCGAAGTGGAATGAAGAGCCACGTATAATTTTCAGAATGACATATTTTGCAGAATATACATTATAAATGGTAGAGTCATCCGCATATAAGTCTATCGAAATCGAAATATTTCTATCGTATTGAAAGATGCAGTACTTATTTGATAGGTTTAACTATTTTACACCGGAGTCATACCAAAGTGGGTGTAGCAAAGGTCAAACGTTTGAATACATTTATTTTACTGTGCTATTGTATTGAAACTTTCGCATTAAATTGTGTCCACTTGATATTAAAAGATGCAATATCTATCTGACGAGTTTTCGTATTTTTGTATCTGAGTCATACCTTAAAGGTACACAGTCTGTATATCAATCGATTTCTTCTTTGTAGGCGTGTCTTTATTTGTAACTTCATGTTCACCAGCTCATGTTTAAGCGAGCAAATATAACGCAGGACATCATTTATTTGATCTATAACCCTTCTTGTGAAAGTGGTATTTATTAAGAGGCAAAATAACTTAATAACCTATTTGAACGCAACTCAAGATACATCATTAAATATATAGTCTATCTTGTCGCACATGTAAATTAACATTGCCTTGTGTAATACTTGTATGTTATCAATATGAAACTAATATTCCGCCTCAAAACAACCATATCTCAACTTGTTATTTAGCGCTTGATGATTTTGTGTGTGCGCTAGTTATTACGTAATGTCTATTTAGTGTTAACAAGAAAAGATATGACGTAAACGTTATATATGTGGACAGTTCATATACAATCCAAAGCTTCCCTTCCATATAAGCTACCTACCCATGAAGTTTCATTTCAATATGTCATTCCTAACTAAGTTATTGAACGGAAATCATTTTCCTATTTTTAATAACAGTGATCTTGACCTTGACCCCAAATGTAATCCCAAACTTGCTTTTAATATAAGCTACGTATACAAAAAAAATCATGCCAATATATCATTCCTAACTAAAGTTATTGAACGGAAACCACTTTTCTATAGATACATCTCCAAATATGTACCTGAATGTATTCAAACTTCTACAATGTATCCACACTTCCACACACCAAAATGGCGGACAATTCCTTCTGTTCAAGAAACTCGTAAACGTTCGGTAAACCTCGACTATTTCCGTAAACGATTTCCGGACCAATACGATAAATTACTTTTGTACCTGCTACGATTAAAACCTCGTATATTTCCGTAAACAAATGCGAGACTGGTTCGCTAATGTCCGTAAATCATCAAAATAATTGTAGACTAATAAATAAACCAACAACTACCTATCTGTCCAAAAAATGCTACAACATGCCAATGAATAGCCGTGGTCTAGTGGTAAAACGTACATCCATTAAAACTTAAAAGCGCAACGTCTGTGTTTCAAATCCCGTTCAGGGCAAGTAGGCTACTTTTTTATCACATATATTCTGAAGCCGTATATTTATCGATGTTACCTGGACGAAAGCTAAATAAAAATGTGATATTTCTATCGTATTTCTGCCGACTTTTGGGGGTGTTCTTCGATTTGAAACTACTTCACAAGTGACTGATTCATATTCAAGAGTTATTACCAGTATAAATAGAGTCTGTGTAGTTTTAATGTCAAATACTTGGTTACTTCGCACCAGAGCAACATAATACAGACATACATGTTAACAATATATAAGAAAGAGAGATATTGCCTCTAATGTTTAAAGGACACACACATAATGCAATATTGTGCACGTTCTAACAATCAATGTTTTTAATTTTCCTTTTTTCCTTCTGTTTTTACATACATGCACATTGCGTTTACGATACTACGATTTTGTTAAAAGTCAGCCACGCTTCCTAGCATGTATTATAATTTGGCTTATTTTAGAAAGTGATTTTGCTAAGAACTCATGGAAAACGGTTCATTTGGGTTTAACACATTGATAAAAGATATTTATTAGTCTAGTCCTTCATCGTGTTTTCCCCTGGGAGTTAAAACAGGTGAACATGTCTTGACATTTCCATCAGTGCCACTATCAGCATGCAAACGTCCACATAACGTCCGTATCTGTTACAATAACTTATCATCGTCTACATGAGGCCCATAGGACTTTCTTTGTGAATTCCTATATGTCATAAACAACACGCACAATATTGCTGAGGTTATTAGATTTTACCTTAGGCGTCCGCAATCCTATCTTATAAATGAATTGCAACTGACAAGTAATCGTAGATCTATAGAGCAATTATAACTGACGATGGTTTATGGGTCACAAGATCAAGCAAAGGACCCAAGAGGGAATTAGCGCGCTCTAAGAACAAATAAGGCATTTCCTGTTTGATTAAAATGAAAACAGTTTCAAAAGGTATTATACATTGAGATATTCAATAATGAAGTATTACTAAGTATACAGTTTAAGTAAATTAACAAGGAATGGTTTAAAACATAAATGTGTATATCTAGTCACTTAATAGCATGCATAATTTGTTTTGAAATTGAGAAGAAGTCCCAAATAAATGTAGACGGGCGGAAAAACGGACGGACGGACGGGCGGATGGCAGTACGGACGGATGGACAGACAGACAACGACCTCTGCACTATCACATGATATCATCTGGAGTCGACCGTCGCATAACCCCATATAAACGTTGACCAACAAGACCCATTGACAGGACCTTT
The DNA here is from genome assembly GCA_037043455.1 of Cyrtodaria siliqua. NCBI lineage: Eukaryota > Metazoa > Mollusca > Bivalvia > Adapedonta > Hiatellidae > Cyrtodaria > Cyrtodaria siliqua. The sequence goes on from JAWPHD010001950.1 coordinate 211,600, forward strand.
TTAACCTTAACAAACTATATTTACAGTCTAGGATGTAATATTCCCGAATACAAAAACAAAAACAAAAACAAGATTTGTCCGGAAGCTTGAAACATATTGGCATGCGGTTTCTTCAGATCGGTTAAATGTGTTAACGGACAGGCGGACGACAGGACAGCTCGACAACAACAGTGCCACATCATTCGGCCAGTAGAGGTACACACGTGTTGGAATATTATACTATTCGTTTCATTCCCATCTAACCTAATATAAATATATTGAATAAATATATAGTGACATACTAAAATATATTAACTACGCGTTAGTGTTACGCAGAGTGCTGTCAAAAGAAGATGGTGTTGCTTATGCGTAATTGTAATATAATGGAATATATACATCGAAGAAGATAAAACCTTTACTGGATACGTATCCATGCGCTTATGCTAGGGGAAGATAGACGACTGAGATAGCATAAATATATTTGAACGGTATTTGACAAATGGCCGCTGACACAATATACTTATTCATAACAGTCACATACAATGGTTACTGATGCAGTATCAATATGCCGAACGATCATTTACAATGTCTATTGAGAGAATATAAATATTTGGAACTTTCATTGACAAATGCCACTTAGTTAATAAACCTATTTGGAACTGTTTGTGAAAAAGGTCCACTGAGACAATGTAACTATATGGAAGGGTCAGTAACAAAGGTCAGTGAGGCAATGTAACTATTTGGAACGGTGAGCGGCAAAGACCGCTGAACGGTTTAATTCAAATCAAAGAATAGCTAGTTTGTTGCCAAAACTCAGTCACACAATTATCATTTGCGTTAAATTGCTATTCTCATATCAATAACACTGAACCATGCGAATACTATCTTATTTTATGTCTGCAAACATGTTAAAAAGCGTCAGGAAAAGGATTAAATCGACATAAAACGTCATACACCAAATGAAAGTTTAAGTTATATATTGCATTAACGGCTAATTCTTCCGGAACAAATTTGTCTTGACATTTCAAAATATTCAAATAGGAAATTATTTACACCGCATCAGACGGATTAAATTCCTTTTAATTCACATCACACACTTAAGCTGGATTAGAGACATGTTTTGAAGCTAATTGGGGAATATTGACGTCTCTACAAGGTATGGCTATAGAGGATATCCTGTCTTCTAAAAATACAAGTCTGTTTTGTTAAATAATAAGTGCAAGTCCTGATATTGTTGAACTTTTACAAGTTGCAGTCAGTCTTGCTATGCGAAGAATACAACATAAGATACAATAGTTCCCTTCCATAAGACCTCAGAGTTTGAAACACATTCAAACTATCCTGTTTAGAAGGTCCAACATCATTAACTTGTCTAGTTAGTCCAGCGACATCATATTGTCCAGTATGTCCAACAACATTATCTTCTCTAGTTAGTCCAGCTACACCATATCTTCAAATAGGTCCGGCAACATCACTGTGTCTAGCAGTTTCATCAACATCATCTTGTCTAGTTAGTCTAGCTACACCATATTGTCAAGTAGGTCCAACAACATCACCTTGTCTAGTAGGTACAACAACAACATCTCATCTAGTAGGTCCAGCAACAGCACCTTGTCTAGTAGGTCAACATCAAATTATCCAGTTGGTCCAACAATATTATTTTGTCAAGTAGGTCCGGCAACATCATCTCGTCTTGGTTTTCGAGCAACAGGTAGGTCCGGTACATATAACACCAACTTGTCAAGTAGGTCCAGAAACATAATTTTGTTTAGTAGGTCCAGCAACATCATACTGCCTAAAAGGTCCATCAACATCATATTATTTACTTGGTCCAGCCACATCATCTTCTCCAGCAACATTATCATGTCTATTAGGTACGGCATTATCATTTTGTCTAGTTTGACCACCAACATAATCTTCTTTAGTAAGTAGATCCAGCAATATCATCTTTTCTATTAGGTCCGGTAACATCAACTTGTCTAATAGGTCCAGCAACACCATTGTGTCTAGTACGTCCAGCAACATCATACTGTTAAGTAGGTCCAGCAATATAATATCGTCCAGTAGGTCCTGCCACATCATTTTGTCTAGTAGATCCAGCAACAGCATCATGTCTAAAAGGTCCGGCAACATGATCTTGTCTAGTAGTTCCAGCAACATCATATGGTCTAGTAGGTCGAGCAAGATCATCTTGTCTAGTAGGTCCAGCAACAATATCATGTCTATTAGGTCCGGCAACATCATCTTGTGTTTTTGGTCGAGCTACATCATATTGACAAGTAAGTCAAGCAGCATCCTCTGTTTCAGTTAGACCACTAGTAAGTCCAGTGATAATGTCTAATAGACAACACCATGTCGTCTAGAGACAGCAGCATTTTTTTTCTGGTAGATCAAGCAACACAATCTTGCCTATGGACAGCAGCATCATCTTGTCTAGTAAGTCCAGCAACATCATCTTGTCTAGTAGGTCTAGGGCATCAACATCGTCTTGTCTAGTAAGTCCAACAACATCATATTGTCTAGTTTCATCAAAATCATCTTGACTAGTAGATGCAGCAATATCATCGTGTCTAGTAGGTTCAGCAACATCCTCTTGTCTAGTAGGTCCAGCAACAATATCTTGTTTAAAAGGTCCCGCAACATCATCTCGTCTAGAATGTGACGGCAACATAATATTAGTAGATCCAGCAACATCATCCTGTCTAGTAGATCTAGGGACAGCAACATCATCCTGTCTAGTAGATCTAGGGACAGCAACATCATCCTGTCTAGTAGATCTAGGGACAGCAACATCATCCTGTCTAGTAGATCTAGGGACAGCAACATCATCCTGTCTAGTAGATCTAGGGACAGCAACATCATCCTGTCTAGTAGATCTAGGGACAGCAACATCATCCTGTCTAGTAGATCTAGGGACAGCAACATCATCCTGTCTAGTAGATCTAGGGACAGCAACATCATCCTGTCTAGTAGATCTAGGGACAGCAACATCATCCTGTCTAGTAGATCTAGGGACAGCAACATCATCCTGTCTAGTAGATCTAGGGACAGCAACATCATCCTGTCTAGTAGATCTAGGGACAGCAACATCTTCTTGTCTAGTAAGTTCAACAGCATCATATTGTCTAGGTTCATCAACACCATATTGTCTAGTAGGTCGAAAAACATAATCTTGTATAATAGGTCCAGCAACATCGTCCTGTTTAGTAGGTCCAGCAACATCATCTTGTCTAATAGATACAGCAACACCATTTTGTATAGGGACTGCAGCATCATCTTGTCTAGTTGGTTTAGCAAAACCATCTTGGGTAGGGACAGCAGCATCATCTTGTCTAGTTGGTTCAACAAAGCCATCTTGTCTGAGGACAGCAGCAAGTAAGTCCAACAACATCATAGTGTCTAGTTTCATCAACATCATATTGTCTAGTAGGTCCAACAACATTATCTTGTCTAGTAGGTCCATCAGCATAATCCTGTTTAATAGGTCCAGCAACATCATCCTGTTTAGTAGGTCCGGCAACATGGTATTGTCTAATAAATCCAGTAACATCATTTTGTCTTGTAGGTCCAGCATCATTATCTTGTCTAGTAGGTCGATCAACCTCATCTTGTCTAGAGACAGAAGGTAACGCAACATGCACATTCGTTAACATCGTGTGACAAGGAGTTACAAGAAAATTAAACATTGTCAAACAAACAACATACAGATAAATGAAACATTGATGTGTTGATTGTATACAGCATTTTGAATGCAATTTTCCATATGTAAATAGAGTAACCACCGTGTTTTTTTCTTCTCTATTTATGTGAAACTACTCGTGTACGAACGTTTTATACACCATGTACACGACAGTAAACTATATTAACGTTTAACTACCCCTTTTATCAAAGGGAGTCCCTGTCCGAGTGGTTAGAGTCTCTGACTTAAAATCACTTGTCCCTGACCACTGGGTTCGAATCCGCATGGGACTGGGAATATTATTATGAGGAAGCTGTCAAGCTGGCTTGTGGACGCAAGTGGTTATACCTAGGTGCCCGCCTGTGAACGAAAATTGCCCGTTGGGACACCTGGGATCTTCCTCCGCCAATAGAAGCTGTTGGTGCGACTATAAAATCCAATTCCATCATTTAGAAGAAAATAGGAGATCAATTGATATATAAATAACAATACTTATACCAATACAGCAGTTGGAACCGAACCAATGAAACACACACGAGCATATTTCCTTGATCATCAGACAACTTGCGTTTACGACTTACAAAATATTCGTCAACGAGTCTCCAAATTCGGCCTCGTCAGCACAAAAACGAAAGAGACAAACATCTTATACGGTTGTTGAACGTGGCCTCAGTAACTGACAGTACCATTCCAGACATGTGAATTTCTGAAATTCTTCAGCAGCTCTAAACTCTTCTTGCTTCCACGGAAACCGTTTTTAGTGTTTAGCTCGGCCAGATTAATTATAGTCCAAGTAATGCGTGAAGAATCAAGGAAGTGGCGTTCTATAACGCTGATTGTTCAATCAGCAAGTGTGCTAAGGTCTAGCATATCAGTTGTTTCACGATAAATTGTCATGTCGTGGTGGTTATTAACTGTTAAATGTAACTGTTATTAACTGTTTGCAGCCATAAAATCTCTCATAGTACAATGTAACACTAAAACGACCTATTCGAAACGTGATTTATATGAACGCATTTATTTATTAAATTAAAACTTTAATGCAATTTATACATTTAATCATATTCATTCGTGTAACGCCAATGCGACACTGATAGTTTCATTTTCATACTACATGTATTAGCATGACTTGTTTCAAAATTTGTTACAAAAACTGATGAAAACCTTGATTCCTTGTTCTTTATTCGAATAAGGAAAAAGGCATAAGGAACAAGGAAACAAAGTTCTCATCATGTTAAAATATATTTTAAATTATACAGCTTCATTTAAAAAGTGCTCTATAAAGAGAAGTTGTTACATGCACATTCAATAAGCGCTATTCCATTAAAGCAAAAATTGATGGGGTATGAAAGTTAATACTCGGACCACCTAACTCGTAACTCTATTCCGAAAATGAGAAAACCGACCTTGATCGAAAGGAAGTGATGTTTAAATGATATAACGTTTCTTAGATAAGTTATAAACATCTTGCTAAGCTTTAGCCGAAATGTGGGTGCCTGCACCTCCCTCCACTCATCTGCTCGCCATTATCAATCCATGAACCGATTAAAAATACAATCAAACGTTAAAAAAATGTTGAAAATTGCAATATTCATTACGCAGACCCGCCTTAATTCCATTAAGCGATGGAAAAGGTTATATTAGCAGGATTTTATAACGGATATTTCGATTATAAAACATATTTAAAAACATTTTGCACTAAAACTGAATGTGATAACCTATTTAAAATTACCCGTTAAATGTCTTAATTTTACAATATGCACATTTTTTAAGCCGATATTGAGGTTTATTTCATACCCCATCCAACCCCGTTTTCGCTTCTTGAACCAGGGGTTAGATGGGGTATGGAAGTTAATATTCGGTCCACGTAATGTGCATCAAAATAACATAAACAGGCGTGATTATGTGATCTTTATGTACATAATCAAAACCAAAGCCCAAAGTATAAACTTGGTTTTGCTATTAATATGAAGAAACTCAAGAGTATATCTTTCGGGGTAAATCAAATGACATTTGTTTTTTTGCACGATACGAGAGGTTGCGTCCCAGCCTATTAGTCAAAATGCATAGATACCCACCTCAGAAAATGTCAAAAATATATTCTCATTGTCTTATCTCTCTTTAAGCCCGCTTGATTAGAGATTAGGTTGATCTGCAACATAACGAGTTTAAATCGTCAGCTCCGATCGCATGAACACATTTTAAAACTTTCTCAAGTCGATTATTTTTTAGAAAGATTTTTTTTTAGAAATAAATAATACATCTGGGTTCTTGCGAATTTTGTTCAGCATATACAATTTAATCGGGAAACAATAGTTGACTTTTGCAAGTCTCGGACATCTGTCTTTCTGAATGTGTTTGTATGTACGCGTTCGGGTGTGACAAATTCGAAGTTTTTAACTACACCGGAAACATTAAGAGAACAGACGAATTCATGTATGAAGTTTTAACGTGTTCGATTTCCTTAGGGTCATTCCAGTAACGCATACCCGGACACTAGGAATTCAATTTAATTAACATTTATGTGTCAACTCTGCGTTCTCAAATTTGGTTCTTTAAACTCAAATTTGTATCTATAGGTGGGTGTTCAATTTCAGAAGTACCTTCCCGGGGAAAGATGTTAATAACTTATCTAAGAAACGTTATATCATTAAAACATCACTTCCTTTTGATCAAGGTCGATTTTCGGAATAGAGTTACAAGTTAGGTGGTCCGAGTATTAACTTTCATACCCCATCCAAACTCTTCTCCAAGAAGCGAAAACGGGGTTGGATGGTGCATGAAATTAAACCTTGTATGTATATAAGATATAAGTATATTGTTTTAAGTTTGATGTTACATCCAATTGTTTTGCCATTTTGGAATAGAGTTATGACCCTTAATTTAAATAGACAAATGACTTATTACAACAACAACATTTACATGTGTATATTTTAAACCATATCTCTGTTTGATGTGAAGTCTTAATATCATATTTGTTATCATAATATGTATTACGTTCCTGTTGGATACTGGCGGACATTTATAATTCATTTCGATAATGGTAGATTTTTGCTTTATGAATACAGTTTTAATTTAGACCTTTAATATACCTTGAAAATAATACTGCAATAACTATATTGTCTAATTGCAAATTTTCAAACTGTTTCACTATTTTGTAGATGATTATTTTTATCAGGAAATATTCGATTATTTTGATTGACGAGTTTTGTTTGAAGTCGGGCGAGCAGCGTCAACAGATTGGGTATGAAGTTCGTCAGAGTTGGTCCAAAACATAACTTGAATACTATCTAAAGCACTGCTTATCCTCAAAAGTATATAAACGAACCAGACAAATCCATTCGAAGATTTACATTCTTCACTTTCATAGTTTAGCCATAATTCAATATTTCAAAAATGGCAAACGAAAAAGCATTATAAACGTATAAACGCCTTAATATGCCAGCTATTTTGATGTTATCAAATAATTAACATACTTTTGGCTTACATTTGACCCACTAGTGACATATATGTCACTAATAAGTAACTTATAAATGACATATATGTTATACGTTTTACATCTAAGCGACTTATATGGTACATATAACTCACTTATAAGGCACATAAAAAGTCACTAATAAATGACGAGTACTTGGCATATATGAGGCATATACTTCAGTTATACATCTCATTTGCATTTAAAATCAATATATAACCCAAACACACGTCACTTACATATATGTTCTGTGAGCTATGGTAGTGTTACTAAAACCAACCACTTTTGTAATAAACTTATCTAATCTATTCAAAACTTTTTATTTTTGTTTTTTATTTAATTTACAAATAAAAGTATTTCATTCGAAACATTTTTCTGAAATTATAGGCCTTTTGAAATGTGAACAAACTTGTTTGGAGTCTGACTTTACTATGCCTTTTGATAAATTGCAATGTTTGACACGTCTTTCATTACAGATTTTTTTTGAGAACTACTCGTTGACTGAAGTGAGAACCGCAACACGCCATCTGCTGAACAAGTGGTAAATTGACAGTGTGTATACAAAACGGAATGTAGAAACAAATACAATTGTGAAAGGTGGTAAATTGTGGGATTTTCAAAAGTTCTAAATGAATACATAAAAGGAAAAAAACAAGTGCACGAACATTGTACTATAATATATGACAAAGTCTGGACACATTATTATTTCTTTCTATTCTCGATATGCTGAAATATCACAAAACCGACTCCTTACTCGCCATAGCGTCATGTACTCATCTAACACAAACGTATATATGTCTTTCAATATGATTTTATTTCAAGACCTCTGATTTACCTTTGAGTATACATTTCTTGTCTTTTGCAATTGTGATAAATGTGAAAAGCATATACTCACGGTCAATGAAAATTCATCACAAAACAAATTCTTTTAAAATTATAATTTGAGGCATATTGGACAAAATAAGATATAATCCATATATATATAACGAGTTGACATTTAAATTTCTTTTAGTGATATTTGGTTTAGTGCATTCCATATTTTTGTTATGAAATGCACGTGCATTTCCGTTTTTTTCAGTACAAAGAAATCATTTTCTCGGAAACTGTCATTGTAAGAAACTTGTATAAAAAACTCGGAAGTCAAACAATAAAAAAGCCAGTAATTTAAAAATCAAGTGGAATTCATTAAGAGAGAGATTACTGCAGGTTGAAATTTAGTGGAACAGTTGTCTTTTTATGATTATACAGAGTAACCAAATTAAATGACGACAACGTAAACAACTGCGCAACTGCTGGTGATAAAAGCCTAACAATAAACATGATAAACTTGTAAGATAAGTTAGGTATCAAGATTCAATACTTAAAAATTAAAAAAAAAATTGGTTCAGCAGTTTTATTCTAGATGGTTTGCGAATAATTCAACAGTATAAATATATGCAGTTAATGGTGCGTTTTCATTCGGTATTTATCTATACGCTAAAATGAGGTCAAGTAACCAGGCCGAAAATGCATATACATTATCTTGCCGATATTGGGGACTCGGGCCTATATGACGGACAATGACACATGGCTATTGTATTAATCTCTAACCCATTATGCCGGACTGTTATATATAAATCACTTTGTTGGAAATTAGCAAGGTAAGAGTTGTAACTAAAAAGTCGTTAAACATTAATACCTATACAATGAAATTGCCGAATTACGTATTAAGAATAAGCTCCTGAAATGCCTCATGCTATGCCAGTCAGTAGATCATATTAACTACTGACCGTTCCAAGTCGGGAATCCTCTCTCCACTATTCTTTGAGTTGTACATTGTGATTTTCATTGTATATTTAATTTGCTCTTTGTTTGTGGTGCAGCGCGTACCTACTGTGCCATTGTGTTCGGGTGCTTTGAGTTTTAAAAGACCATTTTCCCCCTCATTTTAGCTCCTAAAGCCAAGTTGTTGTTACCAAAATTGTAATGACACTATTTGCTGTAAGTACACGACACTAATAGTAAAGGAACTTCTTGTAAGATATAAATTTTCTTAAAAGGAAATGCAAACACAAGTACCTTGTATTTACATAAACATATTGCATTATATTAGATCAATCACTATTCGAAATGGGTTAACGTTTATACTTAACAAAAATAACCCGCCAAATAACGACACAATTGCACTATCAAAGTGTTCGGGTCATACAATAATGTATGTGTGCAGATTAAGAGTATATGTTTATTTGCGGGTTCTTAAAATATCCGTGATTGAATATGCGTAAAATGAATTATGAGTTGGCTGATTGAATATGCGTAAAATGAATTATGAGTTGGCAACTCTTAATTCGACGCTCCAGTTTTTGGGGTTTGTCTTGGCTGATTAAACCTGTTTAAATTATGTCTATATAGTTTGGATTCTCAAAATATGCAAGTTCTAAACTATATACCTCGCCATCAGTAGGTTTAGAAACGGTGTATAAATGTTGTACACAATTTGATTATTGTTGGCGGGATAGCTACTTTAATTTCAGTATTGAATTCTAGCAATGCATTGTACAAACGTGCTATATTGCAACATCTTGCATTATGGCATATTTTCTACATGATCAGTATACTCAATATTGCTGTTCTACATCATTATATCAGGATTCTTGCTTCACTATTTATGTTATATGTCAGATGTACTTGTGCACTATTTTGCATTTGTGAGGCAAATACCCGAAGAACAGTTTATGGTTTATTGTATTATCGAAAGTACGCATTAAAAAGAAGTCCCACTTTTCATGAGTATAGTAGCCGAGCATTTATTTTATTTTTTTTGAAGACGCTATACATATATTTTATTAGCTTAGAATGTGCCATGGATGTGATGTATTCATGCACAGACCTAATAATAAATTATTAATATGTCTGTGATTCATGACAGAAACCATATACTTGCATCTATGTAGCATCACTCTGCCTCAGACGTAAGTTTTCTGGAGCAGTTTATTGCTGTTCTGATTTACCGTTCAAAGGGCTACTGTGAAAAGTGTAAGATTAAGCCTAGTTTGCTAAAGGAATAGTCTGTGGGAGTATTTGTTTATTTACACTGTCCTGTGTAATTGTGGTGACAATAGGTTAAGAGAGAGGTTACCAGACAACTCTTGTCACTCATTTAAATATGTGGTGTCAAATAGTGTCATTGCAATTGTTGTTATTTTGTAAAGTTATGCTTTGTGATGATTGGATAATGATTGAGATAAGTGAATGCTACATTTTTTTAGTCGACTTATGTAGATACATATATTTTCATTTATCAGTCAAGGGTGTTACTGGTTTAAGTTTACTTAATATCTTAAATGAGTTACATTATAACATGGAAAATGTAGCAAAATAATAATAAAAAATATCTTCTTTAAGTTATTTAGACAGTAACTAAAAGCTGCATTACGTGGTCCGAGTATTAATGTTCATACCCTATCCAACCCCTTCTCCAAGAAGAGAAAACAGGGTTGGCTGGGATATGAAATAAAAACTTAATTTCGGCGAAAAAAGTTTGCATAGTGTAAAATTAAAACATTTAAAAGGTAATTTTAAACAGGTTATTGCAATTGTTCAGTAAAATATGTTTTTGAACGTATTTTGTTGTCGGACTATCCATTATAAAATCCTGATTATATAAGCTTTCCCATTAAGGCAGGACCACGTAATGTGGTACACCCCTTACTGCCTATGACCGCATCAATTCATGTTGAAATTCTACAGCCACGTTTTTATGAGTAAGTAAGTGAGTAATTAAGTAAACATTTTATTATAGTGGCATGTGAATAGCAATAGATAGATGACATTGTATAAGAACAGTCACAAAAATATAAGAGCAGTCACAAAAACACTCGGCCAAATATTATTTATAAAAAATATCATAAATTATTTCGTAATTACCCTGGTGACAGGTTAACAATTTTATTCGAAAATGTATAACAGCGACTGAAATCTAAATACAAAAAAGCAAAACAAAAAATAAATGGTTTGAAAATAGGGAATATTACCTTGGAACGGTCATGGTCAAGCATTGCCTCAGGGGTTCCTAGAGTTCAAGAAAAGGTACTGAAGTCTAAACAGAGGTTTAATATATACTGAAAGGAAAAAGAAACGCATAATGAGTATTTCCGTTATATATTATATGTTTAATATGCTACTGCTAATCGAATGGTACAGAGCGACATTAAGCCTGTCCTTTCGGAAAGAAGGTTTAAACAGCTGCGAACACACCAATGGTAATCCCTTTAAATTTTCATCAACGACATAAGACGCATTTGGCTGGTGAGCAAACATATGATTTAAAACGTTGCAATATCTTAACATTAAACACAATACTGAAATGGCTTGACTTTTTCAAACGAAACTTCAACATTTATGAATTTCGTGTAACAAAGTATACTTTTATTAAAAGGTCTACTACATGACGAATTGTCCTTCCGTAATTAGTTGTAGCCCCTATTTGTACACAACACATTTAGATATATCTAGAATATTACGTGGAATTAGGTGTATATAATAGTGCAGTATAGACAATATTTTGATTATGCGTTTCTTTTTCCTTTCAGTATAGGAATAAAAAAGACAAAACATCTTAAAATCCAGTCAATAATTTATTCATTGTCTTCTAAGAAATCATAACAATGAACAAGAGAATAAACCGTTCAGTGTACGGAACTATACATATTATGTAACGAGCTAGATATGTATCACTTTCAAATACTTCTGTTGCGTGCAACAACTATTCTATTATACTATTGTTACAAAATAAATTCACGGCGCAGCATAAGATAAACGTCTGGCATCGCATCAACATTAGTACAATATGGCAACATAATCAAATGAAATTAAAACGAGATTATAATTACAAAGAATCAGACAGATTAAGTTAAATCCATTTCAACAAATTCCATTCGGGAATATGTTGTATAACTAAGGTTTAATGGGATATTGACGTCGGCTCTATTATAGCCAAGTCGTTTATTAATGTTTTGTTTATACAATTATAATCGCTGCATCAATAGCAATCTTCAGAAAAAGTATAAGCATGCTCCCAATGAAGTAAAGCGCATGATTATTAAATGCTTTAACACAAGTATTATTTTATTCATTCGTTGTTCATGATGTATAATAAAGTGTCCAAGTCAATATCGTCAATATAATTCCCAAATCCCATAGTTTTGCACGTCTGATGATGACGTTGACAAAGCTGTCCCATGTATCGGATTATACAATCCGAGCACGTTAATGAAAAACCCAATCGTTGTGGCTTTAAAGTAGAATATTGCTTAATCCGGTATAAGGAAAAAAATCGACCCTCATAAAATAATGAACTCCCCCACCCCACCACCGGTCATTTTGCTAGGTAATAAAATGACCCCATTCTGTAAAATGTTGTCTCCATCCGTAGAATTTTGACTCATGAAAGGGGTCAATTTATTTCAATAAAATTATACTAGAATGACCTCTAGGGCAGGGTCAGTTTATTACAGTAGAATAGTAGTAGAATGACCCCATGTCTTCTGTCTGGTATGTGTTTTTTACAGAGTTTTATTCACGAATTTGAGATTGATACGACCAATTAGTTTTTGTTATAACGTATGGGTGCCGTTTTTGCCGAACATATAATGTCTGTCACCTGCACTCAAACTTAGCTGTTTGAGGAGCTCCTTCGGGATAAACTATTTACTTGTAAATGGTCCATTCAGATGATTTGTTTACACGCATGTTGACGAAAATTACAACATGTATTATAAAGTTTATATTGTACCTTTAAACATACTTTAGGTAAGGGCTGGCAGAACATTCCCACAACAATATGTTTTTAATGATTTAAGCTAACCTATAGGCCTTCTTACTGACCGCTCCAAGTCGATAACCCTGTCGTCACCACCCCTTCTGTTGTATTATGTCTTTTTCATTGTATAATTAATAAAATATTGCTCCTTGTTTGTAGTACAGTGCGGACCTACGATGCCATTGCTTTTGGCCGCTGTGTTTCTTATAGAATCCTATATCTCATTTTTGTCTGATTTTACAAATTTATACATTTTGAAAAGTATTCAAAATGAGAATAAAATAGAATAGAAAAGTATTGACTCAAAATACGTGCCCGGGTTTTGATTCGATCCACTGTCATACTATAGGTATTATTGTTATTAAAAAACGAGACACTTTTAAAACTATTATACATTTTATATGTACAATTATTCCCAGGTTCTACATCTAGTTATGTTTGCGTCTAGAACTAAGCTGAATATACCTGTAGGCAGACAGTTTTTCTGCCTCGTTCTGATACAAAATACACCTCTATCACTGTGCCTGTATGTGTACATATAGTGCTTGTATGTGGTGTATGTGTACAAATAGTGGCTGTATGTGTACATGTATACATACGGTTATCTATGGAAGCACGGAAGGGCATTTGTGAACGAATATTGTATGCACTCGAGGTAATATTAGTTAGTGCGCACGCGATAATTTGCCACATGTGGTAGTGATAACCTCCTTATTGAGTATCTAAAAGCTATACAACTTCCCAACTGAGTATTGATACCTTTCGATTGAGTATTGAATTGATAACCCCTCCCCATTGAGTACTGATACCCACTTCCGCATTAAGTATCTATAATACCTCTCCATTGAGTATTGAGACAAGTACCCCTCCACATTGAGAAATGAGTGTATCAATACTCGACGGAGAGGTTTTATAGGTACTCACTGTGGATTGTGTGGAGAGGTATCAATACTTAATGGGGAGGGCATCAATACTCAATATGGTGCGGGTATCAATACTCAATGGGGAGGGTTATTAAATCTCAATAGCGTGTAGTATCAATACTCAATAGGGGCAGGTATCAATACTCAATGGGGAGGGGTTATCAAAACTCAATGGGGAGGGGTATTCGAGAATAGGTATCCATACTTAGTGAAGAGGGTTATATATATGTATTTTGGGTGTTCTGCTGTAATCCATCGTCTCACTTCGCTCGCCTCTGATTACAGCAGAAACACCCAATATACATATATATAATAAATCACCATGAAATGGTGATTTACTTGATTTATTAAAACTTTTTTAAAATAGGGGTAGTGAAGAACACAAGTTTAAATTTTTTAGGTTTTGAGCTTTGTGTAGTAGGTAAGGTTACGTGATTATTATCATGTCAAATGTGCATATATCAGTGTGGGCGTATTGGTAAGGTTACGTGACTATTGTCATGTTAGTAAGGTTACGTGATTATTGTCACATGTATTAGCTCATGTGATAAGCATCTATTTATATCAACCAATCGGTGAAGATCATGTGATAAGCATCTATTTATATCAACCAATCGGTGAAGATCATGTGATAAGCGTCTATTTATATCAACCAATCGGTAAAGTTTTTGGTCTTCCTGACGGGTATATAAGGCGGTGAAAACTACGGATTAGCACTCTCACACGGTGACATACCCTATGGGAATAGAGACCTGAAAGAGTAAGGATAAAACTAGGATTTTTTTTCATGAAAGGTAAGTCCATTTTAAATTTGTATTTATTTTTATATTTTTAGAAGGTTCTAGGTTGAATACAAAGGTGGTGGATCGTACTCATACACATTACTAAAACAATTTATTACACACTTTTTAGACTTTTTTGTAAGGTTGCCATTGCTTCCTTTCTTCCCTGCTCTACTAGTTCTTTTTTTTGAGCTTCACTTATTTTAGCCTTTTTTTGTTTTGTGTCCTGTTTTAAACTATAATATTTATCGAACTCATCCAAAATCGACTTGAACTCTTGATCAGATATTTGTGCATCACTCCTCGCTTTTGATATTAACTGCTTTATGCTATTTAATTTAGCCTCTGCCAAAGTTTTTATTTCATGATGTTTTTGAGCTTTTGCATTAAGCTTGCGTCTGATAAAATTAATACAAACACCTGTAGCTCCACATACTATTGCTGCTATTTCTAAAGGTAACAAAACTTGAACAGCAAATCCAATCCCAGCCATAATAACACCTGCAGATATCAAGGTAGTGTCAATTCCATCTGTAATATTAATACCACGTTTATATTTTTTATAAAGTGACTGACGTATATATCTCGTTCTGTAATTAACTTTTTTTCAATCTCTGAAATCTTTTGTAATCTATAATTTTGTCCGTCTTCCACTGGCAACTCAGGATATATACTTGGTGCTGTTGGTTGCTTCATTTTTTATTAATAAATAATTAAATTAATTCAATTAATAATGATGCCACCGTATTTACAGCGGTAGCGTTAGCAACCTTGCATACAAAGTTAACAACAGAACCAGCACCAATCTCTAAAGGTTTATCAAAGTTATCATGATTGCGTGGAATGATGTGAAGCGTTATGCCATAACTTGGTTGTTCAACACCATTGACAGAAACTATTACCGATACGTCACCAACTAATCGTTCACATGCTAAACCTATTCCCATAATCCGTCCACGGCGTGTCATTACATGCCCCACATTTTTTTCTGCCCCGCCGTTACCAAATGAGTGTATTCTGTTTGATACAAGTGGGCCCTTAGCCTCTGCAAATATTGTTATAATCCCATATTTAAGATTATCAACTCTATCTCTCAAATGATTAAACTGGTCAACAAAAGGAAAAACTCGCCTTTGTAAATCTGAAACAATTTCTATCAAAGCCTCCAAGTCTCCTGTTTTTTGTTTAGGTCTTGTTCATGTTGTTGGTCCAAATATACTCATTGTTGTTTTTTTATAAAAATATATTTTTTAAATAATTTCTAAAACACAACTCATAGGCAAACCGTGATTATTTATCTTGTTGCCATACTCATCTCTGACTTCTATTTTCAATTCAGTAATTGCATCATTTGTAAGACAGTGATATTCAGGATAAAAACTTGTATATACAATATCTCCAAACTGCTTATTTATTACAGGTACAACACCTATAATAGTGCTTGGTGCACCATTGAAATAATTACTACTCGTATTAACTTGTTTCAGATGAACATATAGCTGTTTATAAGGAGCTAAATCAATTGGGTAATCTCCGAAATGAATACCTTTTAACCATTTTCTGTCCTCGAATCCCAGCATTTGTGAAAGACCGCTTGACATTCGTGTCTCTATTGACGTATCTAAAAAGGCTTCAGCATTTTGGACAATAATGTTCAGGGTAATCTTTTCATTTAGAATTTTAAAAACTCTTATCAAGTCTTTAAAGTTATAGAGTCCATCTGGTAAACGTTCTGTTTTATCTGGGTTTCGTGTCTTTATGGTTTCATGATTAATATTAAACCAACCAATAGTGTATGTAAAACTTTTTAATCCAACGCGCCTAGTTCCATTTCTATTATCGATATACTGTTGTAAATTAATAGAGTTGTCTATGTTTGAAATTGTATGACTTTTTTTTTTAATATATATATATAAAAACACAAATAAAAATGATTTCTAAAGAATTCAAATATAACCCGGATGCTCACTATTCAAATACTTTTAGCAAGAAAGTGATAGATATAATAAATCAAAACATAGTCATTACATCAGACGGTAAAGACTTTAAAGCATCATTTCCCAATGTCTTTGAAAAATACAAACTCCCATACGTCAAATCAGATGCTATAGTCCAACGTTGGGGAACAGATTGGATGTTATTTTGGCAGAATCAGTTAAACTTTGCTATTTGGTGTGCGACAACTGGATGTGGTATTGATTTCAACAACCATCTAAAAGCTGATACTTTGGTTGGTTCGTTATTTCGATTTCATGTCCACTACAAAGTCAGAAGAATATTATTTGAGATGAGTGTAGCAATGCCGCAAGACTCAAATTGGAATGCATTTAGTAACACATATAACCGAAACGCATACGAGAGAATATGCAAGGAGTTTAACGTTGATTTATATTCAGACTGGAGACAGAAACAAAGCTATAATAATGGTCTAGAAACAATTTATAATTACTGGACAAATATTGGTTATCATCCTTTGGTAAATACTGTATACGACAACAAAACGATGAGTTTTACAGTTTATGAGAGTGATAAAACATATCACATTGATTACATTGCACAAGGCTCTGAGGCTGACAATAGTTGGTCTACTTTTATACTAGATTGTTCATCTGGATTTACAAGAGCCGGAGTAGAAAAAATTAATGACAGCATAAGAACATACTGCTGGGCAATTCTTGGTTCACAATCACAAACAAGAACAGATATACTTGGAACTGGAACAGCATTTGATGCACAGAAACAATTTTTAGCAAATGTAGAGGACGCAATAAATAGCCCCATCGACTTGCCCAGTCAAATTTCAAGATATGAAAACACCTTTAAATATGCAAGAAGTAAAGTTAATTTTGTCCATGGAAGTGGATTGTACATGTCTCCGAGTGACATGGAATTAATAATTGGAATAATACAAGACTACAATAATGAAATTGTAATAGCAACCGATGCACAAGCATTAGGATTAAATAATGATGTAAATGCAAAACCAGTGCCACCAAAAAATATTCAACCTTTTCAAGGCACCACAACAAAAAAAAATTTACCTGAACATTCTGACTTTGATAAATCATCAATACATAAAACTGTGGAACATAACCCACCAGAAATGCAAAAAATAGCGATTGAACACGAAGATAACAAAACAACTATAATTGTTGGTACTATAGTAATAGGTCTTCCTGCATTACTTATTTACGAGATTTAAACCACTCTTTGGCTGCCACATACAACAACCCGGAAACAAACACAAGCAAAGCCCATAGATTGTTACCAAGCCAATTAATAACATAACCTGTTGCAGATAAAAGCCATGATACTATTGCACCAATAACTCCTGGAAGAGCTGCAGCAGCTTTACCAGCTAGGTTGGCAAGAAGTTTACCAAGATTAAATAGTTTTTTTTTATCCAGTCTTTTACACTTGATGGATCAGGTTTTGGAGTTGGAGTTGGAGCAGCACTTGATGTGGGAATAATAGAATTAATTATTACCCCAAGAATCATACCAAATGCAGTTAGGATACTAACAATAGTAATACCTTGCTCCGTAAACAAGGTTTTGATCCTCTCACCAAGAGTAGTATCCTCGTTTAACATTTTGTTTATTATCTCGTTTATCCTGCTTACTTGGTTACGAAAAGATTTTCTGTTTTCATTAATGACATCCATTCTTGCACCTCTTTCATTTTCAAGGTCTTTGATGCGATCGCTAATTCTTTTTATCTGGAATTCATCATTATCAGTCTTAGCTTGTTCTAACTTTTGTTTTTCTCTTGTTGTGTCTTTATCAAGTTGTGTGAGTTTTGCTACGTTATTGGTAAGTTCTTCCTTGACAGTTGTCATCGCTTTTACTATTCCATCCATTTCACGCTTGTCTATATTTGTTTGTGTTTCAGCATCAGGACGCTCAATCACATCCCAGTCATAAAGAGCACTTTCCATTGACTGTGCTGTGTCATTCGCAGCACTTGATAAATCTTGTAATGGGATAGCATCCACATTATCTGGTAAATCGTTTATTGTGCTCTCCAATACTTGTCTAAATTTTTGTGATACTTTTGTTTTACTGTCATACTCCGGCAAATTTAAAAATTGTCTTACCGCCATTGTTCCCCCAGAGCCAACAACCCTGTTATATTCATTTGCCAAAGAACCAAGAGCAAGAAATGTAAAAGAGCCTTGCCTGGCAGTTATTCTTATTCCTTTATCACCAACAATCCAGTATAATGTTTTACCATCATTTGATACTTTAAACTGGTCATAATCCATTTTGTCCGGTGCCATCTTATATCGTTTTTCTATTTCATTATAAAAGGATTTTACAAGATTTTTCTTGTATATTTCAAGTGTGGATTCTGCCAGCTCTCCCCTAAGTTCAGCAATATGATCGCTTTGATTAAGAAGACTTCTTCGAACCGGCTCATCAGGCACCATTGGTAAATCATCAAAATATTCATCATAATCATCTGGATCGAACGTAGGATTGTCATCAAATCCTCCTTCAGCCATTGTTTATTTTATTTAATTTTAAAAAATATATTTAAAAAATAAAAACAATGTCGGCTTACGGAAACAAACTCAGCCCTCAAAGAAAACTAAGAGAACCTCATGGTGCCAAGGCCATCCGCACAAGTGTAGTAATAACTAATAATCCCTCAACAATAGACCAAAACCAGCAACTGCTTGTGAGATTTCCCAATCTAAGTACTAATGATGTGATAGTTCCACGTACTGCTCGTCTTGCCTTTAAAATAGAACTTAAAAGCAGAGACGTCAACGCTACTCTATTTCAGAATCTGGGTAGAACAATTGTGAAAAAAATGACAATAAGAATACGTGGCAATGAAGTCATGTCAATAGATGACAGTGATATATATCATTGTTATGTAGATTTATGGAAAAGCCCTACTGAACGAGTAAACATAGCTTACCAAGGTATTGGTAAAGCAAACATGCTAAAACATAGAGTTGGTGCGGGAGATAAATCCGCAGACACCGGAGATGAATCTATAGCAGCAGCTTATGGAAATAGATTTTGTATTCCACTGGACTTTGAAATGTTAGAAAGTCATATGCCATTTTATCAAGCGGGGCTTCGTAATAGGTTAGAATATGAATTAACGTTTAACGATTATAACAATGTTATCAAAAACAGTGATGCTGATGCATCTTATGTAATAAAAAATATCTGCTTGGAATTTGATACGGTTAGTGATGTTGAATTAGCCAGACAAATAAGACAGCAAATCAATGGTAAGATGTCATTTATGTATGATCGTATCTTGCGACATAGAAAAATAATAGCAAACAAATCTGATACTCTTTGGAACATCAACATTAATGTACCAGCACGGAGCATGAAAGGTATTCTAATGCTGCTTGAAGACCCAGAAAGAACAAGCACAGAAACCTATTTCAACCCAAAAATTGAAAAGGTTGAAATGACAATAGAGGGAGTACCAAATTAGTTGTATAGTCAGGGCATGAGGGCATATCAACATTGGGATGAAATTAACAAATATTTTGCCTCAACATCAAAAAGAAACAAAGAGACAGAAATAGCAGCGAGGGACTTAAACTTTACCAGTGTTTCTCTTGAGACTTATCTGACAAAATCATATGCTTTGTGGCTTGACCTTAGAACATGTGAGGACAATTTATTACACGGCAGTGGAAGAAGAATAGAAAACGGCAGTGAAGGCATAACGATACTAATAAATAAAAAAGCAGATGAAGATCAAACTTTAAATATATATATATATATATATAATACAAGATGCGCAAATCAATTTCGAAGATGGAAGATTCAAAGAAGCAGGATACTAGTTTGCAACAAAAATATCCTAAATATTCACACAGTGCCATTACTTGTGGTCAGACAGGCTGCGGCAAAACAGCGTTTGTTCTTGACATACTTGAACAAGAGTATGTTGGAGTTTTTGAACATATAATTATATTGTGTCCAACCATAGAGTAGAACGAGGCTTATAAAAATAGATCCTGGATAGGAGATGTGAAAAACCCAAAAGATAAAAAAATAATAATTGTCAATCCCGTGAGCAACGGTAAAGAAATGTTACAAGAACTGTTGCGTTTATTTTTCAAAAGATATGCTGGCCAGCCCACACTATACATCATTGACGATTGCTCAGCCACAAAAGAATAAACAAAGAAAAAAGATATGTTATCAGAGTTGGCATTCTCTGGTCGCCACGCCAAACAATCAGTATGGGTTATTTCACAGAGATATAATTCTGTATTGAAAGATTTAAGAGAGCAAGCAAAATGGTTGTGTATATTTTACACTAAGGACAGAGATAGTTTTGAAAATTGTTTGAGAGAGAATGATGTTATTCCAACGCTAGAGGAGAGAACTAGGATAAGAAAAGCTTTAGCTAAGACTAAATATTCCAAGTTGATATTGAGGACTGACCAACCAACTGGTTATTGGGTTGAATAATTTCTACCAGCAATTCTTTTTTTCTAACAGCATTGCTTTGTTGCTAATAGTAATACTAACAACAAAGTAGCAATGTTAATAGCAATGCTTGCAGCAAATTAACAATGCTAATAAAAAAATAGCAATATTAATAACAATGCTATTAACAATACTAACAATTACTACTTGCATGAATATCGCAGCTAGTTGTTTTATGTTTTATGTTTATTTCAAGATAAAAAATAAAATTATTAATATAAAAATGAATGCGGAAGAACTATTACAAGATATGTCGGAAGGTTTCACAGAACGTGATGAATCAAAGCAACAAGAAACAAAAAAAGAAAGATTATCAGCCATAGTGGCTGGCGGTGGTAGTCGTCAATATTTGGGTAAGGACATACAACTCACAAACATAGATGGCATGTCACCAGATGAAATTAACAAACTTTACTGCAAATATGAAGCAAGGCTTGGGGCAAGTATGACCCAGACTTTAGGCAATTCTTTTATTAACTTGTATGTGATGGGAGTATCAAAATATTTTAATGTAACCAATTCACCAAAGCTGATAGAAGATTTGGAGGAAGACCCATTTATTAATCATGCTTTGACAAGTGCTTGTTGTGAGTTGTATTACAGGTATGGAATGTGCTTAGCACCATTTACAGCAATACTGACAACTGTTAGACATATTGATTTTAATAAAAATAAAAATATAGATAATATAAATGGAGAACCAAGAGAGTGAAGTTATACCTGTTGTTACACAACCTGTTGAACAACAAAAAGTAAAAAATCCAAAAAGAATAGAAGCTGGAAAAAAAGGAGCAGCGGCAAGAAAGGCAAAGCGTTTGCTTCAAGATGCTGCAAAGCAAGATGCTGCAAATCAAATAACAAAAATAACAATAGATGAAGAAAAACCAGAAATCAAAATAAACGTATACAAAAATTATATTCCACCGTGTCTGGTTTTATTAGGCATTGCTGGGTTGGGTTTGTATATTTATAACAAAAAATCTGCTACGTAACCTGTACAACCTGTTCATGTTGCAACAAAAGACCCGTTTGATTTTTAATAATTTATTTTAAAAAAATAATCATATAAAAAAAATGGCAGCAAGTATTGACGGAAAACAAATTGTAAATATGATGTATCATGCTGGAGTGGAAACACTTCTAACTGTTGGATATTCTGAGATTGGCAGAAAACTACTAAAATGACCAGCACCTAAAGTGGATTTTAATATGACAGATTTTGGGATGCTGTCTGTGGATATAATGTTAGCAATGGCTACGAGGGCTATGTTGATTAAGCAAGGTAGTATTCCTGCGGATATTATGAAATAATTTTAAAAAATATATATAAAAAAATGGCAAGTGCAGTAGCAATGATGATCGGTGGCGCATTAACAAACGCATTGGCGTTTAGCGGTTCAAATCATTTCTTTTCAAAAATGGGAAGTCATTCAGATGAAGAAAGACAAAGGCATGACAAAGCCGTAGAACAATTGGAAGCAGCACAAGCGGAGTGGAATAAAAAAAGAACAGAGAGATTAGATTTTATTAATAAGCAACTGCAAAAAGAGCATCATGCAGAGCAGACATTTGATGATGTGGACCAGGCTATGAAGCAGTATTATTATATAACTGGTAAACAGTTGCCTTTGGAACCGGAGCCTAAGTTGAGTGATTTCTATACACCATCTCCGGATCAACAGAATAGAGAAATTACGTGTATTGTCGTGGGCATGGCTGCAACTGGATTTGTGGCGTATAAATTGAGTTCATAAAAAAAATAGTTTAAAACTATAATTACTTTAGATTTGGAATAACTAAATATGTTTACTTTGAAATAACCTTTGAAAAGACTAAATCATATGCATGATACCTATTTTTTTTGTTGTTCTTACATGGTTTCAATCCAAGTGGTCGCATATAATATGGTGGTTTAGCACTCTTCTCTAATTTATCTTTGAGATGACCAGGCGCCCATACTTCACCGTTGTCTAATAATGTCAATACCATGGATGGACCATATTCAGTTTCTACTATTTTCGTATCTGTAATAGTGTATATTTTATTTAGTTCCAAGTCTGTCCATTTCTTTGTGCTATTTTGATATTGCTCTTCGAGCAGTTCATCAAATTGTGCAGTTGTGATATCCATTTTTTCTTTATAGTTATATAAAGTTTAATCTTTAGTAGAAAAAAATGGAAAAGATTTATTACAGCCCAAAAGGATTTTGGAGAGGTTACACAGCGGTTAAAAAATTAGCAAAAGAGGCTGGTGTCAGTGAAAAAAAGGCATTAGACTTTTAAAAGAAACAAGCTGTGTGGCAGATTTATTTACCTGCGCCAAAGAAAATAGTTAGACCCAGGTTTGATGTTTCTACTAAGAATGAAGTGCATCAAGCTGATTTGTTATTTCTGCCGCATGATACTTTTGGGATTGGTCGTGGACGCAAGACATATAAATATGCGTTGACTGTGGTTGATATTGCAAGTAGATACAAAGAAGCAGAGCCACTGACTTCCAAGGATAGCACAGAAGTTGCCAAAGCATTTGAGAAAATATACAGTCGGCATTTGAAATATCCAAAGTTATTACAAGTGGATCCAGGCAGAGAATTTATGGGTGCAGTATCACAGTTGATGGCAAAACACAAAGTAAATATCAGACGAGGCAGAACAGAAATACACAGAGACCAAGCTTTAGTTGAAAGATTTAACAGAACATTAGCTGAGAGATTGTTTGGTTATCAGTATGCTAAGGAAATAGATTCACAAAAACGTAATAGAGAATGGGTAAAGAGATTAACAGAAGTTGTTAAAGCAATAAATGCGGAGACAAAAAAGCCCCCTCCTGTTGAAACAAAAATATTAAAAGATGATCCTATCTGTATGAATGCAAGTGTAAGATATTTATATCAACCCGGGGAACAAGAAGGTGGAAGACGCAGAGCAACTGATCCAATGTGGAGTGTATATATTCACAAGATTAAAAGTTATATGGTGACGCAAGGTATAAGAGTTTATTATTTGAAAGCACCAGCGCCAAAAAGAGGATTTGTCAAAGAAGAATTACTTATTGTTCCTGCTGATACCCAAATTCATAAGTTTTTATAGAAACCATGTGCATCAGTTGTAAATCCATCTTCTCGGATATATCTTTTTGAGTAGAATGGTGATAATGTAACTTTGTTTACTGTTATGCCATATATTTGATGCTTTATTGATCGCATCAAATTCATTTCATGGGTGTATTTTTTCTTGTTAAACAATGCATCTTTATAGTTTTCAAAGTTGATATGTTTTTTGACTACATATTCTTTTACACCCTTTGCTTTTTTAATGAGTTGTTCATCCGCTCTCAAAATAGAATATAGCTTGGGTCTTAATCCAACATACTCAGCTATAGCAACACCAACACATTCGTCTTTCATTTTACCTAATACTTTTTTATTTGTATCATCGTGCATTGGATGATCAACAGGATAATCACTTAGATCATATACATCTTTCATCTCAGATATATCTTTGTATGCATCATCTGTTTTGACATCTATAAGCAAGCTGTCAGTATCTGTGTATAATAAAGTACAGTCGCTTCCATATCTTTTTTTCAGGGTATTATAATACCAATCATACATCTGATGCTTTGATAATCCAATACTGACATCCCAACATAAATTGGTTTGTTTAATGTTAATTTTGTTTTGTTTACAGTTTTTACAATTTTATACGCCTGTTAAAGTTAGGTTTAGCTATTATTTTTCTTATCTTTTCATTTTCAGATCCGTCAGTTCTGACTAATTTTATGTCAGTCCGCTTGCGCAGATTTTCCATTGTCTTGCCAAACACAGATAGATTCATAAGCTTGTAAAAATCTTTTTCAAACTGCGATTTAGCTTTTTTTCTAAATTCTGTATTCAGACTTAGGTATGATGCCATCCACGGCTTTTCATTGAATTCTATTACTCTGTGTACTTTTTTTAGTTTCATGCCCAAAGACAAATACAACTCTAAATTTTTATAATGTATCACATATTTTTCTTTGTTCTTAAGATTAGGAACTAGTTGCTCTGTCATAATATTATTTTCCAGCAAATCTGTCTGATAGGCAGACAGCCATTCTTTTTTTACTGCTAATTTTTCTGGCGCAAGTGGATATTCATTGTGAGCTTCATGAAGTTCTTTAGGATATTCTAAATCTACTTCCAGGATATATCCTTTTCCTTCTTTTCTTTCTTGGCTCTGGCAACGTTTCTGTTTCCACCCACTTAAAGCCAGAATATGGAAGTGCCTGACTCATTGAATGCCCATAAAGATTATTTGCATCAAAATACATTAAGAAATTATTTTTATCGTCAGGCCTATAACCAACCACATGTGGATTATTTGCTTTGGCATATCGTTTTGATACCATACTAATTCCACCTCGCATTCCCTTTTCTAAAAACAAATGCATGTTAATGTCTGTCAAAAGTTCTAAACTTATTTTTGAATGTTTGAGTAAGGCATCCCAAGATAATCCAGGTGCTGTATAATAATGTAAAGCATCAAGTTTGTATGCACTCATACATGTATTTCTGAAAGTTTGAAACACATCTGCTAGCAAAGTTACATCAGCTTTCAAATATAAATCATGATAATCTCCAAGAGTTTTACAGTTAAACTCTTTCCATATTCTTTGAGAATATTCATAATCTTTGGAACTTATACTTTCATCTGATAAACTACTGTAAAACTTTTCTATGGGCGGTAATTGTGTTTCCTTGAATCTTTCCATGCTGTCCATATATTCGTATGGATAAACACCTTTTCGTAGAAGTTCAGGTTTCAAAGATAAATTATAATAGTCTTTAAGAGTTTTACAGTTAAACTCTTTCCATACGGTTTGAATATATTCATAATAATCTTCGTGATCTTTGGCCTTTATACCTTCCTTTAAAAAACTACTGTGAAACTTTTCTACGGGCGGTAATTTAGTTTCCACACTGCCCATATATTCATCCGGGTAAATAGCTTTTCGCATAGGTAAATGTTTAAACTGATTTTTAGTAATTTTAAAATCATCTGCGCTTGTTGCATCAACCAATTTTGACAGAGACGTACCCATAAATTGGAAAACTGTCTAAAAATCTAATTTGCCCAGCACTAAATGATATGTATTTTTCAGCATTATTTGGAATGCATGTAATATTACCTACCATTTTATGTTTTTTCTGCATAATCAAATGACTATCATATCCTTTGAGGTTGTGAAATATAACAGGAATAGTTGTTTTGCCTGTTGTTTTTTTTAATTTCAGGTTACAGTTTTTATGTGCTGCACCTCTGTATTCTCCTGTGAAATGACAGTGATCTTTTACTTTGCAGTTCTTATCATTATCTATTATATTCTCGCATATCCAGCAGTGTGTTGCTTTTTCATAATCTATTTCATTCTGCTGTGTCATGATTAATGGTTTCGGATGAGCAAATATATTATTGATCTTGCTCTTTTCACATTCCAAATGATTTAAAAACTTTTCAACAGTATCTTCACCTCTGTAAATAACAGGTTCTTCTGTTTTACCATCGTATCTGACAACTTGATATCCAAATCCACAAGCTTCGTGCACACTTGTGATTTCAGATTTCTTTCCAAATTTAATTGATTCTGGTTTGACTATACTTTCAAAATCAGCATATATTGCATAGAGCACAGGCATTTGATTTTGATGATTTTTAAATTGGATGTTTGTGCCTTTTTTTGGCATTTCTATTCGGCAAGAGTTTTTATTGATACCATCACAGTCTTCTTTGTGTTTGGTAAGTAGTTTTATTCCAGAGTAGCCGTAAAGACAAATCGCAGAAGTAAGTTTTACCATGATGTTTGTTTTGATCATAAAGTAATCTATTTAGATTTTTAATCAAGCAATAATGATATTTTGTTGTTTTAACTTCGTCAGAATAATCATCAGGGTTATAATTATCATCTATGATTCCTTTTTCATTGTTTGGATCATCTTCGTTCTCTGGTTCAACCTCAGTGTCTTCAGAGATTAACATCAAATTAATTCTTTCAATGTCTTTCGGCTGCTCTGATATTTTATATGGAAAAACAGATACTTTTTTATTTTTTTCTGATACAGCACATCCGTAAACATTAATAGAAAGATTGTTTTGTTTTTCTACTTTGCTTATTTGTGAAATCGGAGTAGGAAAATCAATACCATCCATATTCAACTTACCCATGTATTTGTTGTAACTGGATATCCTAGTTGGATTATTTTTATTAGGCCACAGAGCAGAAACCAATGCTACTTCCAAGCACTTATTATCTTTATTGTTAACATTTATAATTGCTTTTTTATCAGATACTGCTTTATGCAAAGGAATATATGAAGAACCTTTTAATGGCTCATACTTTGCAAGATTTAAATAAAACATAACACAGTAATCAATCTCCAATCCAGATGCTTTGTTTGTAAATCTTTCAAGGCTCTCTTGTATATATGCAGATGATAAATCATACAACTCATCTATTTTTTCAGAGGATAAAATTGCATTTTGTTCACTGTGTAATACTGCTGTGGTGTATTTTTTTGTAGCACCATCATCTTTTAATAAATTTACAGTAAGACCTAATTGAAACTTTAATCCATTCATCTTTGTCAGCTCTTTGGTTATTTGTTTCGTGATAATAGATTTTTTATCATGAAATAGTTTCTGAGGGTCTTTGTATTTTTGGGCCGATATTTCGTATGCTTTGAAATATCCACACATTGGCTTGTCAACCAGTTTTAATTCTTCTTTAGAATTTCTATCATTAAACTCTTTCAATTCATTTATAACATTGTTTCGTAATTTGGCAAATTTCTGATTTTGCTCATCTTGTAATTTATCATATTTCTGCTTTTCTCGTTTACGATGTTTCTTAGCACGTCGTCTCTTAAGTAAATTTTCTAATGTTTGAGATTTAACCTCTTTTGGAGTTTCCTTTTGAACTTCTTTAAGAGCATTAACCATCTTTCTAAGCTGATCATTATTAATTAATCCTTCCCGGTGTAATTGTAAAATGTAGTGAACGTCTTCGGTACTCATTTTGTAATATATATCATATTATTTTTTTTTCTTAAAATAAAAAAATATTTATTATAACAAGAAAAAGAAAATGGAAAACACTGAGAAAATTTGCCAATTTCTCAAAGTTGGAGATCACGAACCTTGTAAAAATAAACCAACAAAAGATTCAAACTACTGCAGTTTACATCAATTCAGATTAAAGCAAAGTAAAGTTTTACCGTGTCTAAAATGTGAAAAAGGTACAAGTGCAAAATATCAAATTTGTGTTGGTTGTGGTGCTCATATAGTTAGATTAAGACATAGATACTGGGAAGTAGTAAAGCCATATAGAGATTTAATGCAAAAAAATCAAACTGTATGATTTTCTAGTAAAAATTCATAGTTTATTATATTCGTGTTGGGTGTAATTTTGATAACTTATAAAAAAAATTAAACTTGCAATCTTCACTACCCCTATTTTAAAAAAGTTTTAATAAATCAAGTAAATCACCATTTCCATGGTGATTTATTATATATATGTATTTTGGGTGTTTCTGCTGTAATCAGAGGCGAGCGAAGCGAGACGATGGATTACAGCAGAACACCCAAAATACATATATATGGGTTTATTAATACTCAATCGGGAGGGGGTATCAGTACTTAGTGAGCAGAGAGTATCAATACTCAATCGGGAGTGAGTATCAATACTCAATCAGGAGGGGTATCGATACTTATTCGACGAGGGGCATCCATACTCATTTATGAGGGTGTATTAATACTCAAATGGGAGGGGATATCAATATTCAATGTGAAGAGAGTATTAGTACTCAATAACGTATGGTACTAGTATCAGTACTCAATGGGGAGGAGGTATGAATACACAATGGGGAGAGGGTATGATTACCACATATGGCGTTCAAGTCACCGACTAGCTAATTACCTCGTGACCACGTTTCGCTAAATCGTGCGCACGGTTTATTTTTTCGTGCGTATGAATTATTTCGTGCACACGAATTATTGTCCGAACGAATTATTCTTTCGTTCCTATGATTTAACGCTCCCAAAAGAAATAATTCACAGGAAAATCGAGAAAATCGTTTTTCCAGTTCAAATCTCGATCATTTATTATTACAAAACTAGTCTTCTTATCCACTTCATTAACAAACGAAAAAGTCTTGAATTCCTAATGTCATAAAGAAGATATGTTGTCCTGTCCATTTTAATTTGATGAGTGTATTTTTTCATATATGTAGATACGATTTTCTTATAACAATGCATATGAGAATACTAGACGAACATTGCATTCTGTTTCTTCCAATAGAAATATCCATTATTTGCTATTCATTTATAAGGTTCCACATTACGTGGTCAGAGTATTAACTTTCATACCCATCCAACCCCCTCTCCAAGAAGCGAAAACGGGGTTGGCTGGGTTATGAAATAAAACCTTAATTTCGGCTTAAAAAGATTGCATGTTGTAAAATCAAAACATTACATTTAACAGATAATTTTAAACAGGTTATCGCCTTTTTTCAGTAAAAAGTGTTTTAAACGTTATATATGTGGACAGTTCATATTCAATCCAAAGCTTCCCTTCCATATAAGCTACCTACCCATAAAGTTTCATTCCAATATGTCATTCCTAACTAAGTTAATGAACGGAAATCATTTTCCTATTTTTAATAACAGTGATCTTGACCTTGACCCAAAATGCAATCCCAAACTTGCTTTTAATATAAGCTACGTATACAAATAATTTCAGGCCAATATATCATTCCTAACTAAAGTTATTGATCGGAAACCACTTTTCTATAGATACATCTCCAAATACGTAACTGAATGTATTCAAACTTCTACAATGTATCCACACTTCCAAACACCAATATGGCGGACAATTCCTTCTGTTCAACTCGTCCGTCGGATGGGGACGTAAACCGGGCGGTCCCGTGTATCGGTCTATCCTCCGAGCACGTTAAAGAACCATAGGAATCTATTCGATAATAAGAGTAGGGCAGGTTCCCGGATTCCTATGTATCCTTCCCCTCTCTCTGGGGCGGCTCTAAATAACCTATGCTGTGTTGATGAGCCGTTAAACAACATTCAATTCAATTCCTTCTGTTCAAGAAACTCGTAAACGTTCGGTAAATCTCGACTATTTCCGTAAACGATTTCCGGACCAATACGATAAATTACTTTTGTACCTGCTACTGCATAACGATTAAAACCTCGTATATTTCCGTAAACGAATGCGAGACTGGTTCGCTAATATCCGTAAATCATCAAAAAAATTGTAGACTTATGAATATACCAACGACTACCTATCTGTCCAAAAAATGCTACAACATGCCAATGAATAGCCGTGGTCTAGTGTGAAAACGTACATCCATTAAAACTTAAAAGCGCAACGTCTGTGATTCAAATCCCGTTCATGGCAAGTAAGCTACTTGTTTATCACATATATTCTGAAGCCGTATATTTATCGATGTTACCTGGACGAAGGCTAAATAAAAATGTGATATTTTACACATCGATTCTATCGTATTTCTGCCGACTTTAGGGGGTGTTCTTCGATTTAAAAACTACTTTCACAAGTGACTGATTCATATTCAAGAGTTATTACCAGTATAAATAGAGTCTGTGTTTTTTTAATGTCAAATACTTGGTTACTTCGCACCAGAGCAACATAATACAGATATACATGTTAACAGTATATAAGGAAGAGAAATATTGCCACTAATTTTTAAAGGACACACACATAATGCAATATTGTGCACGTTCTAACAAACAATGTTTTTAATCTTCTTTTTTCCCCTGTTTTTACATACATGCATTGCGTTTACGATACTACGATTTTGTTAAAAGTCACCCACGCTTCCTAGAATGTATTATAATTTGGCTTATTTTAGAAAGTGATTTTGCTAAGAACTCATGGAAAACGGTTCAACTGGGTTCAACAAATTGATAAAGTATATTTATTAGTCTAGTCCTTCATCGTGTTTTCCCCTGGCAGTTAAAAAAGGTGAACATGTCTTGACATTTCATTCAGTGCCACTATCAGCTTGCACACGTCCACATAACGTACGTATCTGTTACAATAAATTATGATCGTCTGCATGAGGCCCATAGGAATTTCTTTGTGAATTCCTATATGTCACAAACAACACGCACAATATTACTGAGGTTATTAGCTGTTACCTTAGGCGTCCGCAATCCTGTCTGATAAATGAATTGCAAATGACAAGTAATCATAGATCTATAGGGCAATTATAACTGACGATGGTTTATGGTTCACAATACCAAGCAAGGGAACCAAGAGGCAATTAGCGCGCTATAAGAACAAATAAGGCATTTCCTGTTTGACAAAAAGGAAAAAGTTTCAAAGGGTATTATACATTGAGATATTCAATAATGAAGTATTACTAAGTACACATTTTAAGTAAATTAAGAAGGAATGGTTTAAAACATCAATGTGTATACCTAGTCACACAATAATATGCATTTTTTGTTTTCAAATTGAGAAGAAGTCCTAAATAACTGCAAACGGGCGGACAAATGGACGGACGAACGGACGGATGGCAGTACGGACGGATGGACAGACAGACAACGACCTCTGCACTATCGCATTATATAATCTGGAGTCGACCGTCGCATAACCCCATCTAAAAGTTGACCAGCAAGACCCATTGACAGGACCTTTTTAACCTTAACAAACTATAGTTACAGTCTAGGATGTAATATTCCCGAATAAAACAACAAAAAACATACTGACAAGGTTTGTCCGGAAGCTTAAAACATATTTTCATACGGTTTCTTCAGATCGGTTAAATTTGTTAACGGACAGGCGGGCGAAAGGACAGCTCGACAAACACAACGCCACATCATTAGGACAGTAGAGGTATACACGTGTTGGAATATTGTACTATTCGTGTCATTCCCATTTAACCTGCGGTATATACATATATTGAATAAATATTTAGTGACACACTAAAATATATTAACTACGCGTTAGAGTTACGCAGAGTGCTGTCAAAAGAAGATGGTTTTGCTTATGCGCTGTAGCACCCCATAATGCTCTCTCGGAATAACGCTCCCGTCGGTTGTAGCACCGCATAACGCTCCCTCCAAATAACGCTCCCTCCGAATAACTCTCCCCGGGGAGCTTTGTACGGAGAGGATGTATACTCAATCCGCATGAAGCTCCCCAGCTTGAATAAGAACAAGACATAAATACTAATAAAAAGAACACTACATCAATAATAATAATAATAAAAAATAATAAATAATAATATTTATCATCATCATCATCATCATCATCATCTTCTTTTTCTTCTTCTTCTTCTTCTTCTTCTTCTTCTTCTTCTTCTTCTTCTTCTTCTTCTTCTTCTTCTTCTTCTTCTTCTTCTTCTTCTTCTTCTACCTCTCTTTTTCATCTTCTTTGTCACCATCATCATCATCATCATATCGTATCATCATCATCATCATCATTATATTATATATTTTTTTATTAACAAATTATTTCAAGATGTTGTTTTGATTTTCACAGTGTACGTTCATCGACGTGGTACAGAATATTGGACATTTGGTACAGACAATAATTACTGGCAGATTGCTATAACATTGCTTCATCAGTACAGTGAAGTGCTTCTAAAAAATACTGAAGAAATTTTGTTATATAACTTTTAAAAGTTTTAAATATAGCTATAAATTGTTGTTTTACGTATTACGTTTACCTTGGGTACCTTGGTCACTGATGAGGATAATTTGATGATGATGATGATGATCATGATGATGATCATGATGATGATGATGATATTTTGCTTGTTTTTTACGATGATGTTGATCATCATCTAGTTAGGAAGCTTTATGCGGAACGTTTGTCGACTAGCTCAAATCGTATGTACATGTCTTCCGCATAGAGCTACAGGGGAGTTGCGGAAGAAGGGTACGCATAAAGCTCCTGTGGAGCTTTAAGCGGATGTAAGATACGCATAATGCTCCCCGGGGAGCGTTACGCGGAGGGAGCTTTATACGGTCTATCAATACGCACTCGTAATTGTAATATAATGGAATTATATTATATATACATCGAAGAAGATAAAACCTTTAATGGATACGTATCCATGCGGTTATGCTAATGGGCAACTGAGATATTATAAATATTTTGGAACGGTATTTAACAAATGGCCTCTGACACAATATACTTATTCAGAACGGTCACAGACAAAGGTTACTGATGCAGTATCAATATGCCGAATGGTCATTTACCATGTCCATTGAGAGAATATAACTCTTTGGAACGGTCATTGACAAATGCCACTTAGTTAATAAACCTTTCTGGACCTGTTTGTGAAAAATGTCCACTGCGACAATGTAACTATATGGAAGGGTCAACGACAAAGGTCAGTGAGGCAATGTAACTATTTGGAACGGTGAGCGACAAAGACCGCTGAACGGTTTAATTCAAATCGAAGAATAGCTAGTTTGTTGCAAAAACTCTGTCACACAATTATCATTTGCGTTAAATTGCTATTCTCATATCAATAACACTAAACCATGCGAATTCTATCTTATTTTATGTCTGCAAACATGTTAAAAAGCGTCAGGAAAAGGATTAAATCGACATAAAACGTTATACACCAAATGAAAGTTTGAGTTATATATTGCATTAACGGCTAATTCTTCCGGAACAAATGTGTCTTGACATTTCAAAATATTCAAATAGGAAATTATTTACACCGTATCAGACGGATTAAATTCCTTTTAATTCACATCACACACTTAAGCTGGATTAGAGACATGTTTTGAAGCTAATTGGGGAATATTGACGTCAATATTGTTGAACTTTTACAATTTGCAGTCAGTCTTGCTATGCGAAGAATACAACATAATATACAATAGTTCCCTTCCATAAGATGTCAGAGTTTTAAACAACTTCAAACTATCCTGTTTAGTAGGTCAAACATCATTGACGTGTCTAGTTAGTCCAGCGACATCATATTGTCCAGTAGGTCCAACAATATCATCTTGTCTAATTAGTCCATATTGTCAAGTAGGTCCGGCAACATCACTGTGTTTAGCAGTTCCGGCAACATCATTTTGTCTAGTTAGTCTAGCTACACCATAATGTCAAGTAGGTCCAACAACAGCACCTTGTCTAGTAGGTACAACAACAACATCTCATCTAGTAGGTCCAGCAACATCACTTTGTCTAGTAGGTCAACATCAACTTGTCTAGATGGTACAACAACATTATTTTGTCAAGTAGGTCAGGCAACATCATCTCGTCTTGTTTGTCGAGCAACATCATATTGTCTATTACGTCCAGCAATATAATCGGCTTTAGCAAATCCAGCAACATCATCTTGCCTAATAGGTCTGGTACATGTAACATCGACTTGTCTAGTAGGTCAAGCAACATCATATGGTCTAGTAGGTCTAGCAAGATCATCTTGTCTAGTAGGTCCAGCAACAATATCATGCCTATTAGGTCCGGCAACATCATTTTGTGTTGTTTGTTGAGCAACATCATATTGTCAAGTAAGTCAAGCAGCATCCTCTGTTTCAGAGTAAGACCAGAAACCTTCTTATCTAGTAATTCCAGTAACATATCGTGTCCAGTAGGTCCAACAACATGATAATGTCTAGTAGACAACACCATGTCGTCTATAGACAGCAGCATTTTCTTTTCTGGTAGATCCAGCAGCACAATCTTGCCTATGGACAGCAACATCGTCTTGTCTAGTAAGTCCAGCAACATCATCTTGTCTAGTAGGTCTAGGGCATCAACATCGTCTTGTCTAGTAAGTTCAACAACATCATATTGTCTAGTTTCATCAACATCATATTGACTAGTAGATCCAGCAACATCATAGTGTCTAGAAGGTTCAGCAACATCCTCGTGTCTAGTATGTCAAGCAACATCAGCTTGTTTAAAAGGTCCCGCAACATCATCTTGTCTAGTAGATCTAGGGACAGCAACATCATCCTGTCTAGTAGATCTAGGGACAGCAACATCATCCTGTCTAGTAGATCTAGGGACAGCAACATCATCCTGTCTAGTAGATCTAGGGACAGCAACATCATCCTGTCTAGTAGATCTAGGGACAGCAACATCATCCTGTCTAGTAGATCTAGGGACAGCAACATCATCCTGTCTAGTAGATCTAGGGACAGCAACATCATCCTGTCTAGTAGATCTAGGGACAGCAACATCATCCTGTCTAGTAGATCTAGGGACAGCAACATCATCCTGTCTAGTAGATCTAGGGACAGCAACATCATCTTGTCTAGTAGATCTAGGGACAGCAACATCATCTTGTCTAGTAGATCTAGGGACAGCAACATCATCCTGTCTAGTAGATCTAGGGACAGCAACATCTTCCTGTCTAGTAGATCTAGGGACAGCAACATCATCCTGTCTAGTAGATCTAGGGACAGCAACATCATCCTGTCTAGTAGATCTAGGGACAGCAACATCATCTTGTCTAGTAGATCTAGGGACAGCAACATCATCCTGTCTAGTAGATCTAGGGACAGCAACATCATCCTGTCTAGTAGATCTAGGGACAGCAACATCATCCTGTCTAGTAGATCTAGGGACAGCAACATCATCCTGTCTAGTAGATCTAGGGACAGCAACATCATCCTGTCTAGTAGATCTAGGGACAGCAACATCATCCTGTCTAGTAGATCTAGGGACAGCAACATCATCCTGTCTAGTAGATCTAGGGACAGCAACATCATCCTGTCTAGTAGATCTAGGGACAGCAACATCATCCTGTCTAGTAAGTCCAAAAGCATCATATTGTTTAGGTTCAACATCATATTGTCTAGGAGGTCGAACAACATTATCTTGTCTAATAGGTCCATCAACATCATCCTGTTTAGTAGGTCCAGCAACATCATCTTGTCTAATAGATACAGCAACACCATTGTGTATAGGGACCGCAGCATCATCTTGTATAGTTGATTTATCAAATCCATCTTGGGTAGGGACAGCAGCATCATATTGTCTAGTTGGTTCAGCAAAACAACTTGTCTAGGAACAGCAGCATCATCTTGTCTAGTTGGTTCAGCAAAGCCATCTTGTCTAGGGACAGCAGCAATGTCTCGTCTAGTAAGTCAAACAACATCATATTGTCAAGTTTCATCAACATCATATTGTCTAGTAGATCGAACAATATTAGCTTGTCTAATTGGTCCAGCAACATCATCCTGTTTAGTAGGTCCAGCATCAGCATCTTGTCTAATAGATGCAGCAACACCATTTTGTATAGGGACCGCAGCATCATCTTGTATAGTTGGTTCAGCAAAACCATCTTGTCTAGGGACAGCAGCATCATCTTGTCTAATTGGTACAGCAGAACCAACTTGTCTAGGGACAGCAGCATCATCTTGTCTAGTTGGTCCAGCAACACTATCTTTTCTAGGGACAGCAGCAACATATTGCCCAGTAGGTCCAGCAACATCATCTTGTTTGGTATGTCCAGCAACATCATCTTGTTTACTAGGCCCAGCAACATCAACTTGTCGAGTAGGTCCAGCAACATTACATTGTCTAGTAAGTCAAACAACATTATATTGTCTATTAGGTCCAGCAACATTATATTGTCTATTAGGTCCAGCAACATCAATTTGTCGAGTAGGTCCATCAAGATAATATTGTCTAGTAGGTCCAGCAACATTATATTGTTTAGTAGGTCCAGCAACACCAACGTGTCGAGTACGTCTAGCAACATAATATTGTCTAGTAGGTCCAACAACATTATCTTTTCTAGTAGGTCCATCAGCAGCATCCTGTTTAGTAGGTCCAGCAACATGGTCTTCTCTAATAAACCCGGTAACATCATCTTGTCTAGTAGGTCCAGCAACATTATCTTGTCTAGTAGGTCGATCAACATCATATTGTCTAGAGACATAAGGTAACGCAACATGCACATTCGTTAACATCGTGTGGCAAGGAGTTACAAGAAAACTAAACATTGTCAAACAAACAACATACAGTTAAATGAAACATTGATGTGTTGATTGTATACAGCATTTTGAATGCAATTATCCATATGTTAATAGAGTAACCACCGTGTTTTTTTCTTCTCTATTTATATGAAACTCCTCGTGTACGAATGTTTAATACACCACGTACACGACAGTAAACTATATTAACCTTTAACTACCCCCTTTATCAAAGGGAGTCCCTGGCCGAGTGGTTAGAGTCTCTGACTTAAAATCACCTGCCCCTAACCACTGGGTTCGAATCCGCATGGGACTGGGAATATTAATATGAGGAAGCTATCAAGCTGGCTTGCGGACGCAAGTGGTTCTACCTAGGTGCCCGCCTGAGCACGAAAATCGCCCGTTGGGACACCTGGGATCTTCCTCCGCCAATAGAAGCTGTTGGTGCGACTATAAAATCCAATTCCATCATTTAGAAGAAAATAGGAGATCAATTGATATATAAATAACAATACTTATACCAATACAGCAGTTGGAACCGAACCAATGAAACACACGAGCATATTTATATTTCCTTGATCATCAGACAAAT
The DNA here is from genome assembly GCA_037043455.1 of Cyrtodaria siliqua. Taxonomy (NCBI): domain Eukaryota; kingdom Metazoa; phylum Mollusca; class Bivalvia; order Adapedonta; family Hiatellidae; genus Cyrtodaria; species Cyrtodaria siliqua. The sequence goes on from JAWPHD010001950.1 coordinate 249,268, forward strand.
TGCGTTTACAGCCTTACAAAATATTCGTCAACGAGTCTCCAAATTCGGCCTAGTCAGCACAAAAACGAAAGAGACAAACAACTTATACGGTTGGTGAACGTGGCCTCAGTAACTGACAGTACCATTCCAGACATTGTGAATTTCTGAAATTCTTCAGCAGCTCTAATCTCTTCTTGCTTCCACGGAAACCGTTTTTAGTGTTAAGCTCGGCCAGATTATTTATAGTCCAAGTAATGCGTGAAGAATCAAGGAAGTAGCATTCTATAACGCTGATTGTTCAATCAGCAAGTGTGCTAAGGTCTAGCCTATCAGTTGTTTCACGATAAATTGACATGTCGTGGTGGTTATTAATTGTTAAATTTAACTGTTATTAACTGTTTGCAGCCATAAAATCTCTCATAGTATAATGTAACACTAAAACGACCTATTCGAAACGTGATTTATATGAACGCATTTATTTATTAAATTAAAACTTTAATGCAATTTATACATTTAATCATATTCATTCGTGTAACGCCAATGCGACACTCATAGTTTCATTTTCATACTACATATATTAGCATGACTTGTTTCAAAATTTGTTAAAAAAACTGATGAAAACCTTCATTCCTTGTTCTTTATTCGAATAAGGAAAAAGGAATAAGGAACAAGGAAACAAAGTTCTTATCATGTTAAAATATATTTTAAATTATACAGCTTCATTTCAAAAGTGCTCTATAAAGAGAAGTTGTTACATGCGCATTCAATAAGCGCTATTCCATTAAAGCAAAAATGGGACCCCGGGAAGGTACTTCTGAAATTGAACACCCACCTATAGATACAAATTTGAGTTTAAAGAACCAAATTTGAGAACGCAGAGTTGACACATAGATGTTAATTAAATTGCATTCCTAGGGTCCGGGTATGCTTTACTGGAATGACCCTAAGGAAGTCGAACACGTTAAAACTTCATACATGAATTCGTCTGTTCTCTTAATGTTTCCGGTGTAATTAAAAACTTCGAATTTGTCACACCCGAACGCATACATACATACACATTCAGAAAGACAGATGTCCGAGACTTGCAAAAGTCAACTATTGTTTCCCGATTAAAGTGTATATGCTGAACAAAATTCGCAAGAACCCAGTTGTATAATTTATTTCTAAAAAAAATATTTCTAAAAACTAAAAAATAATCGACTTGAGAAAGTTTTAAAATGTGTTCATGCGATCGGAGCGGACGATTTAAACTCGTTATGTTGCAGATCAACCTAATCTCGAATCAAGCGGGCTTAAAGAGAGATAAGACAAAGAGAATATATTTTTGACATTTTCTGAGGTGGGTATCTATGCATTTTGACTAATAGGCTGGGACGCAACTTCTCGTATCGTGCAAAAACACAAGTGTCATTTGGTTTACCCCGAAAGATATACTCTTGAGTTTCTTCATATCAATAGCAAAACCAAGTTTATATTTTAGGGCTTTGGTTTTGATTATGTACATAAAGATCGGGGTTAGATGGGGTATGGAAGTTAATACTCGGTCCACGTAAGTTGCATCAAAAGAATATAAACAGGCGTGTGTTCAAGATGCGAAAACTGGGTTGGATGGGGTATGAAATAAACCTCAATATCGGCTTAAAAAGTTTGCATATTGTAAAATTAAGACATTTAACGGGTAATTTTAAATAGGTTATCACAGTCAGTTTTAGTGCAAAATGTTTTTAAATATGTTTTATAATCGAAATATCCGTTATAAAATCCTGCTAATATAACCTTTCCCATCGCTCAATGGAACTAAGGCGGGTCTACGTAAAGCATATTTCAATTTCCAACATTTTTTTAACGTTTGTTTTTAATTTTAATCGGTTCATGGATTGATGATGGCGAGCAGATGAGTGGAGGGAGGTGCAGGTACCCACATTTCGGCTAAAGCTTAGCAAGATGTTAATAACTTATCTAAGAAACGTTATATCATTAAAACATCACTTCCTTTCGACCAACGTCGATTTTCTCATTTTCGGAATAGAGTTACGAGTAAGGTGGTCCGAGTATTAACTTTCATACCTCATCCAAACTCTTCTCCAAGAAGCGAAAACGGGGTTGGATGGTGCATGAAATTAAACCTTGTATGTTTATAAGATATCAGTATATTGTTTTAAGTTTGATGATACATCCAATTGTTTTTCCATTTCGGAATAGAGTTATGACCCTTAATTTACTTAGACGAATGACTTATTTCAACAACAACATTTACATGTGTATATTTTAAACCATATCTCTGTTTGATGTGAAGTCTTAATATCATATTTGTTATCATAATATGTATTACGTTCCTGTTGGATACTGGCGGACATTTATAATTCATTTCGATAATGGTAGATTTTTGCTTTATGAATACAGTTTTAATTTACATTTTTAATTTACCTTGAAAATAATAGTTACTGCAATAACTATATTGTCTAATTGCAAATTTTCAAACTGTTTCACTATTTTGTAGATGATTATTTTTATCAGGAAATATTCGATTATTTTGACTGACGTGTTTTGTTTGAAGGCGGGCGAGCAGCGTCAACACTTTGGGTATGAAGTTCGTCAGAGTTGGTCCAAAACCTAACTTGAATACTATCTAAAGCACTGCTTATCCTCAAAAGTATATAACGAACCAGACAAAACCATTCGATAATATACATTCTTCACTTTCATAGTTTAGTCATAATTCAATATTTCAAAAATGGCCAACGAGAAAGCATTATAAACGTATAAACGCCTTAATATGCCAGCTATTTTGACGTTATCAAATAATTAACATACGTTTGGCTTACATTTGACCTACTAGTGACATATATGCCACTAATAAGTAACTTATAAATGACATATATGTTATACGTTTTACATCTAAGCGACTTATATGGTACATATAACTCACTTATAAGGCACATACAAAGTCACTAATAAATGACGAGTACTTGGCATATATGAGGCATTTCCTTGAGTTATACATTTGCATTTAAAATCAATATATAACCCAAACACACGTCACTTACATATATGTTCTGTAAGCTAAGGTAGAGTTACTAAAACCAACCACTTTTGTAATAAACTTATCTAGTCTATTCAAAACTTTTATTTTTATTTTATTTTGTTAAATACCGTGAGAAACAAATTCGTAATTCGAGGGATCAATTACAAATTCGTAATTAGTCGGTGACATGCAAATCGTGATACCATAGATCGCTGCATTTAGGATGTCAGACTGGTAGTGTTACTTCCGGTTTCATTACAAATAAAAGTATTTCATTCGAAACACTTTGTTGAAATTATAGGGCTATTGAAATGTGAACAAACTTGTTTGGAGTCTGAATTTACTATGCCTTTTGATAAATTGCAATGTTTGACACGTCTTTTATTACTGAATTTTGTTGAGAACTACTCGTTGACTGAAGTGAGAACCGCAACACGCCATCTGCATAACAAGTGGTAAATTGACAGTGTGTATACAAAAGGGAATGTAGAAACAAATAAAATTGTGAAAGGTGGTAAATTGTGGGATTTTCAAAAGTTCTAAATGAATACATAAAAGGAAAAATAAAAAGTGCACGAACACTATGCTATAATATATGACAAAGTCTGGACACATTATTATTACTTTCTATTCTCTATATATTGAAATATCACCAAACCTCCTTACTCGTCATAGCTTCATGTACTCCTCTAACACAAACGTATATATGTCTTTACATATGATTTTATTTCACGACCTCTGGTTTACGTTTGAGTATACATTTCTTGTCTTTTGCAATTGTGATAAATGTGAAAAGCATATACTTACTATATATACTCACGGTCAATGAAAATGCACCACAAAAGCCTAACAATAAACATGTAAGATAAGTTAGGTATCAAAATTAAATACTTAAAAAGTAAAAAAGAATATTGGTTCAGCAGTTTTATTCTAGATGGTTTGCGAATAATTCAACAGTATAAATATATGCAGTTAATGGTGCGTTTTCATTCGGTATATATCTATACGCTAAAATTCGGTCAAGTGACCGGACCAAAAATGCATATACATTACCTTGCCGTTATTGGGGACTCGGGCCTATATGATGGACAATAACTCATGACTATTGTATTAATTTCTAACCCATTGTGCCGGACTGTTATATATAAATCACTTTGTTGGAAATTAGCAAGGTAAGAGTTGTAACTAAAAAGTCGTTAAACATTAATACCTATACAAAGAAATTGCCGAATTACGTATTAAGAATAAGATCCTGAAATGCCTTATGCTAGTCAGTAGATCATATTAATTACTGACAGTTCCAAGTCGGTAATCCTCTCTCCACCATTCTTTGTGTTGTATATTGTGATTCTCATTGTATGTTTAATTTGCTCTTTGTTTGTGGTGCAGCGCGTACCTACTGTGCCATTGTGTTCGGGTGCTTTCTTTTTAAAAGACCATTTTCCCCCTCATTTTAGCTCCTAAAGCCAAGTTGTTGTAACAAAATTGTAACGACAATATTTGCTGTAAGTACACGGCACTAATAGTAAAGGAACTTCTTGTAAAATATTACTTTACTTAAAAGGAAATGCAATCACAAGTACCTTTTATTTACATAAACATATTGCATTATATTAGGTCAATCACTTTTCAAAATGGGTTAACGTATATACTTAACAAAAATAACCCGCCAAATAACGACACAAAACTCTATCCAACTGTTCGGGTCATACAATAATGTATGTGTGCAGATTAAGAGTATATGTTTATTTGCGGGTTCTTAAAATATCCGTGATTGAATATGCGTAAAATGAATTATGAGTTGGCTGATTGAATATGCGTAAAATGATATTTTTTTTTTTGAAGACGCTATAAATATATTTTATTAGCTTAGAATGTGCCATGGATGTGATGTATTCATGCACAGACCAAAAATAAATTATTAATATGTCTGTGATTCATGACAAAAACCATATACTTGCATCTATGTAGCATCACTCTGCCTCAGACGTAAGTTTTCTGGAGCAGTTTATTGCTGTTCTGATAAACGTTTACCGTTCAAAGGGCTATTGTGAAAAGTGTAAGATTAAGCCTAGTTTGCTAGAGGAATAGTCTGTGGGAGTATTTCTTTATTGTCCTGTCCTGTGTAATTGTGGTGACAATAGGTTAAGAGAGAGGTTACCAGACAACTCTTGTCACTCATTTAAATATGTGGTGTCAAATAGTGTCATTGCATTTGTTGTTATTTTGGAAAGTTATGCTTTTGGATGATTGGATAATGATTGAGATATGTGAATGCTACATTTGTTTCGTCGACTTATGTAGATACATATATATTCATTTATCAGTCAAGGGTGTTACTGGTTTAAGTTAACTAAATATCTTAAATGAGTTACATTATAACATGGAAAATGTAGCAAAATAATAATTAAAAAAATAGACAGTAACTAAAATCTGCATTACGTGGTCCGAGTATTAATGTTCATACCCCATCCAACCCCTACTCCAAGAAGAGAAAACAGAGTTGGCTGGGATTTGAAATAAAAACTTAATTTCGGCGAAAAAGTTTGCATAGTGTAAAATTAAAACATTTAATAGGTAATTTTAAACAGGTTATTGCAATTGTTCAGTAAAACATGTTTTTAAACGTGTTTTGTTGTCGGACTATCCATTATAAAATCCTGATTATATAAGCTTTCCCATTAAGGCAGGACCACGTAATGTGGTTAATCCCCTGACTGCCTATGACCACATCAATTCACGTTGAAATTCTACAGCCACGTTTTTATGAGTAAACATTTTATTATAGTGACATGGGTATAGCAATAGATAGATGACATTTTATAAGAACAGTCACAGAAACACTCGGCCAAATATTATTTATAAAAAATATCATGTATTATTTCGTAATCACCCTGGTGACAGGTTAACAATTTTATTCGAAAATTTATAACGACTGAAATCTAAATACAAAAAAGCAAAACAAAAAATAAATGGTTTGAAAATAGGGGATACTACCTTGGAACGGTCATGGTCAAGCATTGCCGCAGGGGTTCCTAGAGTTCAAGAAAAGGTATTGAAGTATAAACAGAGATTTAATATATACCGAAAGGAATAAGAAACGCATAATGGGTATTTGTATGTTTAATATGCTACTGCTAATCTAATGGTACAGAGCGACATTAAGTCTGTCCTTTTGGAAAGAATGTTTAAACAGCAGCGAACTCATCAATGGTTACCCCTTTAAATTTTCATCAACGACAGAAGACGCATTTGGCTCATGCTGGTGAGCAAACATATGCTTTAAAACGTTGCAATATCTTAACATTAAACACAATACTGAAATGGCTTGACTTTTTCAAGCGAAACTTCAACATTTATAAATTTTGTGTAATAAAGTATACTTTGATTAAAAGGTCTACTACATAACGAATTGTCCTTCTGTTATTACAGTCGAACCTCGATAGCTCGAAGTCAGCGGCACCATATGGATATGTTCGAGCTATCGGTGGCTTCGAGGCATCGAGGGAACGATAAAAAACAAAATATCTATCCAAATTTGTGTACCGCCCGAAATAGTGTTACTTGTGAACGTGATGTATCGTTCTCGGTATGTTTTTTATGTTCATGCATGCATCTGGAATATTACGTGGAATTAGGTTTATATAATTGTGTAGTATAGGCAATTTTTTGATTATGTGTTTCTTTTTCCTTTCAGTATAGGAATAAAAAAGACAAAACATCTTAAAATCCAATCAAGACTGTATTCATTGTCTTCTAAGAAATCATAACAATGAACAAGAGAATAAACCGTTCAGTGTACGGAACTAGACATATTATGTAACGAGCTAGATATGTATCACTTTCAAATACTTCTGTTGCGTGCAACAACTATTCTATTATACTATTGTTACAAAATAAATTCACGGCGCAGCATAAGATAAACGTCTGGCATCGCATCAACATTAGTACAATATGGCAATATAATCAAATGAAATTAAAACGAGATTATAATTACAAAGAATCAGACAGATTAAGTTAAATCCATTCCAACAAATTCCATTTGGGAATATGTTGTATAACTAAGGTTTAATGGGATATTGACGTCGGCTCTATTATAGCCAAGTCGTTTATTAATGTTTTGTTTATACAAATATAATCGCTGCATCAATAGCAATCTTCAGAAAAAGTATAAGCATGCTCCCAATGAAGTAAAGCGCATGATTATTAAACGCTTTAACACAAGTATTATTTTATTCATTCGTTGTTCATGATGTATAATAAAGTGTCCAAGTCAATATCGTCAATATAAGTCCCAAATCCCATAGTTTCGCACTGATGATGACGTTAACAAAGCTGTCCCATGTATCGGATTAGACAATCCGAGCACGTTAATGAAAACCCCAATCGTTGTGGCTTTAAAGTAGAATATTGCTTAATCCGGTGTTAGGAAAAAAATCGACCCTCATAAAATAATGACCTCCCCCACCCCATCACCGGTTATTTTGCTTGCTATGTAATAAAATGACCCCCTTTTGTAAAATGTTGACTCCATCCGTAGAATTTTGACGCATGAAAGGGTTCAATTTATTTCAATAAAATTATACAAGAATGACCTCTAGGGCGGGGTCAGTTTATTACAGTAGAATAGTAGTAGAATGACCCCATGTCTTCTGTTTGGTATGTGTTTTTTACAGAGTTTTATTCACGAATTTGAGATTGATACGACCAATTGGTTTTTGTTATAACGTATGGGTGCCGTTGTTGCCGAACATATAATGTCTGTCACCTGCACTCAAACTGAGCTGTTTGAGGAGCTCCTTCGGGATAAAATAGTTACTTTTAAATGGTCCATTCAGATGATTTGTTTACACTCATGTTGACGAAAATTACAACATGTATTATAAAGTTTATATTGTACCTTTAAACATACTCTAGGTAAGGGCTGGCAGAACATTCCCACAACAATCTGTAACTTCCAATATGTTTTTAATGGTTTAAGCTAACCTATAGGCCTTATTACTGACCGCTCCAAGTCGATAACCCTGTCGTCACCACCCTTTCTGTTGTATTTTGTCTTTTTCATTGTATAATTAATAAAATATTGCTCCTTGTTTGTAGTACAGTGTGCGGACCTACGATGCCATTGCTTTTGGCAGCCGTGGTTTTTATAGAATCCTATATCTCATTTTTGTCTGATTTTACAAATTTATACATTTTGAAAAGCTAGTAGTATTCAAAATGAGAATAGAAAAGTATTGACTCAAAATACGCGCCCGGGTTTTGATTCGATCAACTGTCATACTATAGGTATTATTGTTATTAAAGAACGAGACACTTTTAAAACTATTATACATTTTATATGTACAATTATTCCCAGGTTCTACATCTTGTTATGTTGGCGTCTAGAACTAAACTGAATATACCTGTAGGCAGACAGCCTTTCTGCCTCGTTCTGATGTTAGCCTTATGACCCGCAATATACATTAGAGTCATGAATACACCTCTATCACGGTGCTTGTATGTGTACATATAGTGCCTGTATGTGTTGTATGTGTACAAATAGTGGCTGTATGTGTACATGTATACATACGGTTATCTATGGAAGCAAGGAAGGGCATTTGTGAACGAATATTTTATGCACTCGAGGTAATATTAGTTAGTGCGCACGAGATAATTTGTCACATGTGGTAGTGATAACCTCCTTATTGAGTATCTATACAACTTCCCAACTGAGTATTGATACCCTTCGATTGAGTATTGAATTGATAACCCCTCCCCATTGAGTACTGATACCCACTTCCACATTGAGTATCTATAATACCTCTCCATTGAGTATTGAGATAAGTACCCCTCCACATTGAGAAACGAGGGGGTATCAATACTCGATGGAGAGATGTTATAGGTACTCACCGTGGACTGTGTGGAGGAGTATCAATACTTAATGGGGAGGGCATCAATACTCAATGTGGTGCGGGTATCAATACTCAATGGGGAGGGTTATCGAAACTCAATAGCGTGGAGTATCAATACTCAATAGTAAATAGGGTTTAATAATACTCAATCGGGAGGGGATATCAGTACTCAGTGAGGAGGGAGTATCAATACTCAATCGGGAATGGGTATCAATACTCAGTCAGGAGGGGTATCAATACTTATTCGAGAGGGGCATCCATACTCATTTATAAGGGTGTATTAATACTCAAATTGGATGGATATCAATACTCAATGCGAAGAGAGTATTAATACTCAATAACGTAGGGTACTAGTATCAGTACTCAATGGGGAGGAAATATGAATACTCAATGGGGAGAGGGTATCATTACTACAGATGGCGTTCAAGTCACCGACTGGCTAATTACCTCGTGACCATGATTCGCTAAATCGTGCGCACGGTTTAATTTTTTGTGCATATGAATTATTTCGTGCACGCGAATTATTATCCCGTTCGAACGAATTATTCTTTCATTCCTATGATTTAACGCTCCAAAAAGAAATAATTCACAGGAAAATCGGGAAAATCGTTTTACCAGTTACATTGTTTCAAATCTCGGTCATTTATTATTACAAAACTAGTCTTCTTACCCACTTCATTAACAAACAAAAAAGTATTGAATTCCTAATGTCATAAAGAAGATATGTTGTCCTATCCATTTTAATTTGACGAGTGTATTTTTTCATATATGTAGATACGATTTTCTTATAACAATGCATATGGGAATATTAGACGAACATTGCATTCTGTTTCTTCCAATAGAAATATCCATTATTTGCTAATCATTTATAAGGTTCCACATTACGTGGTCAGAGTATTAACTTTCATGCCCATCCAACCCCTTCTCCAAGAAGCGAAAACGGGGTTGGCTGGGTTATGAAATAATACCTTAATTTCGGCTTAAACAGTTTGTATATTGTAAAATCAAAACATAACATTTAATAAAAATGTTTTAAACGTGTTGATTGTCGAAATATGCGTTACAAATTCCTGCTAATATAAGCTTTCACATCGCTTAATGGAATTAAGGCAGGACCACGCCATGATGTGATCCTCAATGGCACAATTACGCCAAATATTAATAAAGTATCAAGTGAAGACATGTTCAGTTTCTTGCAGAATTGTAACAGAAGCCACGGTTAAGATAACTGACCGAAAGTGACTTAAACATGTTAATAAATGGCGTTAAAACCAAACACAACAAGAAATTAGGTAAATTGATATCCCCCGACGAAGTTTCAATTGTCTTCTGGGTAGAAGCATGGACGGAAATTAAATACAGAAATACAGACGAACGAATAACAAATCTCAGGTGTTGGGTTCTGCAAGTCGTCTTGATGAGCTGATTATATTTGCGGATTTATTTCAAAATCCCTCCATGCGTGTGAGAGTTATGCAGCGGACACGGAAATTGTAACGGACAGACGAACGCTCGGAAAGGACGGACAACGTCAAAGCTGTATCCCTATTCGTTGAGGGATAATACAATAATAAAAATAAATAAACACTTTTTTGAGGAGGTGGAGGGGGAGGGCCTGGGAGTCTCTCTGCATGTCTTGATAGGTTGAGTCTTTGTGTCAATTCCTAACAATATCCCTGCAAACATCAGCGTTATGGAGAGAACACAAAATACCTTATTAAAAGCACATACAAAAAATATATGACCGTATGACCTTGACTTTGAAGATACAGACCCGTGTGTTGGGTTTTGCACGTCGTCGCGATGAGATGCATAGTTGTGCCAATTTATTTCAAAATACCTCCATGCATGGACAAGTTATTGTGTGGACACGAAATGGACATTATTATATGCATCTAAGAAGTATATGACCTTTATGATGACCTTTATGACCTTGATGATACAGATACCGGGTGTTGGGCTCTGCACGTCATCTTGATGAGAGGAGTATATGTGACAATTGATTTTAAAATCCGTCTTTGCATGTGAGAGTTATACAGCGGACACGAACATTGTAAAGGACGAACGGACAGACGAATGAACGGACGGAAAACGCCAAAACTGTATCCTTTCGACTTTGTCGGGGGATAACAAACAAAAGTAAGACTTGTCTATAACTAATTGGGGTGTAACGAAACCTCAGGGATAAACATGTCGGCACCGTAGTCATTAATTGTTTCCTATTTTTAATACGAATTCTCGCTTTAGCGTGAATGGTCAAGATAATGCAACCGATACCAAAATATTTAACTCTGGGATATAGCAAACCGCGAAAAGTTCCTTCTTTGAACCATTCATATATAAATTGTATGATACTTAAAGGTTGGCTGTTTTTTTAAGTAAAGCAGATAGCATTTGCTAGGAGTCAATATTTTACAGGATTCATATATTTAAGTGTGAGGGGGTTGTAATATTACTAGCTTTTTCGAAAGACTCATTCCACGACAGAACGAATTATGACCGGGTTTCATTATGTTACATAAAATTTTGACCGGGGGTCATTTTACTACATAGCATACTACATATAGCTGTATGGCGGCCGTAAAAAGTCGCCTGACTACAAATCAGTAGTGTTATTACTTACTGGTCCTTTGGGATCATCAATCCCAATCGTTGTGGCTTTAAACTAGAATATTGCTGAAGCCAGTGATAGGAAGCGTGAGAGGTGTTGCACTTACATTACCCCTAATGAACAGACTCAATAAAACCGAGTCTGCTACTTGTATCTCTTGTTTGTGTTTGTTGCTTCCAAGGGATCTACTTTTCAGTATTTATTGATAGTAAGGCAATGGCACTGCTTCTGTGTTTATATTAATTCGCCGCTTGACTCTCAGGGGAGACCAGAACTAACATAAACAATCTGTGGATGAGTCGTTGTACACGAACAATTACCATATCAAATACAAAATCAAAATTCGTTATTTTATCTTATCGTCTTTTTTCGATTATCTTGTCGAATTCATTTACAACAGCGCGACAAAAAAAAGAAAAACAAATTGAAAACGACGGGCCTGGCTGGCGGAAGAAATATGTTTTACCGGTCTGTTCTTGATTAACTGAAGAACGGATTTAGCCAAAATATTAGGAGCTCGCTCCACAGTGACTGCCACGACGCCTTTGCATCTTATATCCGAATATATTGTACTATAATATCTAAATGTTAAATATATAGATTTGAGCTTCTTAAATAAGAAGTAGGAGAATGGAGTTTGTACTATGAGTTGTTTGTTCCTATTAAGACAATTTAAACCAAAGGAGATAGTTAAACTTTTTGATTTTGTTCCGATATTGTTGTTTGTCAGATGTATTACTTATTAATCGAATTCTAATTGCACTATGTCATATGTTTTATACATTTAATACTATAAATACTATATAGTGTTCAACAGTTTCACAGATATCTTCAAAATCGAAATAAATTTGTTCCTGAATAGAAATGGTTTGAAGAAATTAATTCCGTTTAAATGTATGTAATCCCAAGTCATTCAAGTATTTTACGGTCAGTCGGAGCTTAATTCGCAGATATTCAATGTGCTGTAATCTGATATTTAGTAATTTTTCGTTTCTATTATGTAAGAAACAGTGAAATAACCTATTGGGAAATCTAGAGAATTAGAACATTTTTAAAATAATGTATGCATTAAAACTGATTTCAATATGTGTAATATAAATACCAATGGAAATAAATACGTTTACGCTACCATGACTTCAGAATTAAAACGTTTTACTGTTTTTGTAAATGAAGCTTGTTTGCAGATTTCATTTATCGATCACAGTACAACTTCGGAATTAGTTTGTCAGCGATAATGTCAATCCAACTGTAATGATGCTTTGGGCGGAGTTCGTATAAGGTTGCCTGCCAATGAGACTGTGAGACGGCATTTATGAATCTATACACCTGTGTAGCATTTACGGTTCTCTGCATAAATACAATGTCAACCTGTCAGTTTCGAACGTATCGAGGATAAACGTCGACAGAAAAGCAGGGACATATTTATAAATGTGGTTGTTTGAAGCAGTCAAATGTTCAAGTAATGCGGGTGACTGCATGGTTTGTCGGTATCATGCCTAAATTATACGCTATATCTTAATATAATTCGATATAAATTATTTCATATACATATGTTTTATTCAATAATACAGTAGACCATTTGGTCCATGAGTATACAGAATTACAAATAATTTTCAAATACAGAAGTCAATGGCAATACGAAATCTTAAATAGTACTACCATTTGCTTAATATAGCATGCTAAATTAATTTAATTAATACTATTTCCAATATACTATACAAATAGTTATCAAAGGCATTTATTTAGTATAGAAATGCAATTCAATACTACCTTTCGCAGACAAAAATACCATTTGACATATTCAAAATGTAGAGTACCTCTTGGGAGAGTACCAGTATTTAAAAAGTATAATATAATTCGTTACGGATTTTGAAAGCATCAAAAACATAAGTAGCTAGATTCTTTACAGTAATAGTCTTTTCTGATGACAACAATTCTATAAATTTAGGAATATTTGGTCTCTGCCAATAGTACCGCTTGATAAGCATTTTTCTTAGTTCTTCATATAATGTGCATTCCATAAAAAAATGGTATTCGTCTTCTATAACGTCACATATAATACATTTGCGCTCATTAAAAGGTATACTTAGTGGCTTATGCCAACGCCCCGCTTCTATCTGCAGCCTATGGGAGGACATTCTCAATCTTGACAATGCTACTCTAAATTTTCTTATTTTAAAGGGAATGTAGCGCCACAGCCAAACAAACTCTATTACTGAGAGTTCTGAAAAACTTGGAAAAAGGTGAAAGAATTATCAAAATCGGATGATAAACAAAGAAGATATGACCATTTAAAGGTTGTTCAAAACAAATATGGGAGCCGCCATTTTTAGGACTATGACGTCATAGTTCCATATTACCATATATGGAATATTGATAATTATCATTTAAAACGAAGAAAATCACTGCAAATGAATGAATTTTTTTTACTGGTGATATAAACCATTATTGCCATTATGTATTGCATATTTTTCATACAGTTGCTGCCATTTTATTCCTATAAATCAGTAAATTTTCATATTTATAAATATTCCATATATGGTCATTTAGAACCGTGATGTCATAGCTCTCAAAATGGCCGCTTCCATATCCGTTTTAACAGAAACTTCAAATGATCATATCTTCTTTGTTTATCATCCGATTTTGATAATTCTTTCACCCTTATTCAAGTATTTTAGAACTCTCAATAATAAAGATGGTTTGGCTGTGGCGCTACATTCCCAGTTTCTAGATATGATTTCTGAGAAAATACACAAAAAATGAATACGTTTTAGCTCTCGAGGCGTCATGTATACGGGTATTCCAGTTTTGAATAAATGTATCTGTCATTCTTTGTTTAAAAATTGATATGAACATATTCATGTTTTCAACTCCTTGGAATATCCAAACGTAATTAAACCCCAAGCTTTCTAACAAAGTGTGTACCGCTGATTCCCAGTCTTTCTTAGTTGGCCTCATCTCAATATCACAAAGCATCATATTATAGACAGCTTTTATATATTTATTACTTTCACAATTTAAAACTTTTAACCAATACTTTATCACAGATATCAATCGTTGCTGTCTTAAAGGTGTCCTGCCTATTTCACCATACACGAAATCGTTTTGAGTATATTTTTTTACCCCAAGTGTTCTTTTACAAAAACTGAGATGTACACGTTCTACTACGTTTGCATTTAAGAACCCCCAAATTTCGCAACCGTAATGCAATACTGGTTTTATTAGTGTATCAAATAAATCAAACACATGTCTTGTAGATAATTCTGTAAATTTTTGTTAATATTTGTTAAGTTTAAAGATGGCTTTGCCTGCCTGACCAGCTAATGTATCAAGAGTAGTAGAAAACGACCCACCTGCAGTAAAAACAATACCCAAATATGTAAAATGGTTCACAATGTCTATATTTTTACCATCATACATGAAATGTAAATTTCTTGGTAATAAACCACCCCTTCTAAATATCATGATTTTGGTTTTCACGGTATTTACCGTTAATCTCCATTTATTGCAATAATCATGTAAAACATCTAATCCTTTCTGAAGGCCCTGTTCAGTATTAGAAAATACAACAATATCATCCGCATACAAAAGCAAGAACATCTTCAATAAACCAACTTCGATACCTTTAACATCATTTCTAATGAGATAATCTTCAATATCATTCAAATACATAGCAAATAAAAAAGGTGATAAACATTTTCCTTGTCTTACCCCTAAGTAGCATGAAAATTCCTCACTTAACTCAATATCATATTTAACAAATGATTTCACTGATTTATACATAGATTCAATAATATCAAGTATGTTCCCTCTTACACCAAACTTAATCAGTTTTAACCACAATATGTCCCTTACTATGTAATCGAAAGCTTTTGTGAAATCTATAAAAGCAGCAAATAAACGTTTTCCCTCATTAAATGTATGCTGTATAATGCCGTGTAAAACAAAAATATTATCAACTGTTCCCATATTTCTTCTAAATCCAGACAGCGCTTCTACATAAACGTTATACTTCTCGGCCAATCATTTAACCTGTTGTTTAAAATTCTTGTAAATAGTTTGCCAAACGTACTTAAAAGTGTAATACCCCTGTAATTGTTATCTTCATTAATACTACCTTTTTTGTGTAATGGTACAATATATCCGTCTGTCCATTTATCTGGGAAATAACCTACATTAAACACATTATTAAATAATTTGAAAATATAAGGTAAAACACCTGTATTATCAATTCCATAACGAAAAAAATCATTAATCATGTTACCTAGTCCCCCACTTTTACCCATTTTTAATTGTTTGCAGGCTTTTGTTATTTCAATTATCGATATTTCAACGTTTAATTCTTCAAACATTTCTTGTAACTCCCCATTTAAATATCTTTCATTGAATAATATAACGTCCTCATCTGGTTGGTAAAATACATCATTTGGATCATTTATAGCTTGAAAATATTTCGCAAAGTAATCGACAGATAACGTTTTTGATTTTGTATGTAGTTGTGCACCTTTCAGCATATTCCAATATTGTTTTGCATTTTTAAAACGCGCTGTTTCTAACTTATGTGTCTGTGTTTTGTCATATAAGTATTTATTTTTCCTAATAGAACTTTTATATTCAGTTCTGGAACGTGCCATATGTATTCGATTAATTTCACTTTTATCCGACCTATATATGTTTAGCAGTTGATAAAAAAAATTTCGTTTTGATCTGCATATATCAACAAACCACTTTTGATTGTTAATACATTTATTACCTCCGTGTTTATTTTCTGTTGCATTCACAGTTTGCTTAAATAAAGGGTCACATACATTACTAATAATATCATAAAATGCATCTAATTTCATATCCAGCTCATCCGGATGTAGATTTTCCGATAGTTGTTCGGTGATATGACTCAGTTTTTCTCTAACATGTAGTGGGTTAAAACCATCAATGTAATTTATATTTTTATCGTTATCCCATTTATAGATAAAGTTAATTTGTTTACCCTATATATGTTCTACCTTCTCTTTAAAGATATTTTCTATAGGTTTTTCTACATAACAGATTTTCTTTAAACTTTTTGTACAGTAAGTCTGTTATATATATAGACAGAAAAGGCAAAAATAATGGTAGGTCACCATGCTTGTTAAAATTTAAAAAAATAATTTGTAATGCCACCGATGAGTCAATCTGTCTAAAAAGTTGGACAAGTCCATGAAATAGCTAAATAAGATATTTTTGAAGTCTAATCATTTATTCATTGGTCACAATTCTGCTAAAATTGTATTAAAGTAAAGAACATTTAATTACAATAACATTTAAAGCTCATCTTTATGTAAAACCTATATTTTTTTACAAAATCTGTTGAGACCATTACCACAATTTATGCACAAATTAACCCATAATGATACAATTTCCTCTTTTTTTTTGTATGTTCCCAATAACAGAATTTTTTTAAACTTTCTAAGCACATAGTTTAACATATATAAAAACAAAATGTGCAATAAAAATGAAAGGTCCCCATGCTTGTTTAGAAAAAGAATTTGAAACCCTACCCCTATGCTTAAAGGCCAAGTTTTGTATGAAATTATATAGAAATGGTATATTTTCCTTTTTTGTTATATTCCTAATAACAGAATTTGTTCAAACTTCCTAGGCACTTATTTGAACATATATTTCGACAATATATTCAATTAAATGTATAGGTCACCATGCATATTGAGATTTAATATTGGTTTTTGGAACCGTACCATTATGCTTAAATTTTTTAATTTTGTTGGAATTTTTTCAAAATGCAATATTTCCCCTATTTTATGTATCTCATAGTAGGCCTATATTTAAATAAATACAATAAAAAAAATCAAAGAAATAAAAAAAATAAAATAAAAAAAAAATTCAAAAAAAAAATCCAAAAAAAAAAATCAAAAAAATAAAAAAAAGACAAAAATTACAACTAGACATCAAAAGCAACATTCCTGTAAATTTGTAGGAAAATCCATCCAATAGTTTTAGAAGAGAAGTCGCCCAAAAAAGCTGCGCATGGGAAACTACAGCAAATGCCTTTAATAACTGCATTTGCACTTAATGAAAAACTCACAGCACAGTGATCAGATAGTAATGTCGGTTCCTGAACTTCGAACGTACGAAATAAATTAACAATGTCTGGTCTACATAAAACATAATCTATTACACTGCTTCCTTTATTTTTGATACAGGTATACCTTCCAATATATTTATCTCCCCCTACCCTACCATTCATTATCCTTAATCCTGTATTTATACAAAATTCCAACAAGTTTCTACCATATTCATTACATACTTTATCTTCAGAAAAACGTTCAACTGGTATATCAACAATATAGTCATCTGGTAAAATATCAGATATATGTAAAGAGTCATTTTCAACAAAGTCACAACTTGTTGCCAATCTGGCGTTCATATCCCCACATATAATAAAGTTACATTTATTATCAGACATGTTTTCGAAAAGAATCATGTCATTCAACATAATATCAAAAATACTGTTATCTTCGAATAAGACTCTACCGCTTCCCATAGGTATATTGTAGCATAAACATAAATAAACATCCTCTTCTACGTTAAATAATGCACCGTTTAATTTAACCCATATTACACAATAATTAAGGTATCATTAGTAACTAATCTATCTGCGATATAAACAATTAACCCACCTGAATCCCTTTTAGTAGTTTTTACTTTAAGCGTTCTATTTAAAAGACTCAGCACCATCTACATCAACATGTGAGCTTTCATTTGTCCATGTTTCTGTCAGTAACACTACATCATGTTTATCAAAAATATTAATCAGTTCCGGAGATTCCAATTTATTATAACGTTTACCTCCTAATCCCTGTATTTTTAACAACGCAAATTTAATCGTACTCCCCCCTTTGTCCTAAAGGTTATCATCAATGCTCTCATGTTCAGACTCAGTTCCCTGTGAATTTGACAGTTTATCTTTACCGTCGCCTTCATTTCCACCTAGGGCAGATGCGTTGTTCGAATTTCAATTCTGTGCATTAACACGTTCGCTGCTTGTTGGAGTATTACTACGTTTAATTAATAAATTAGACTAAGTCATATCGGACATGAATACGCGTGGGAGTCATTAACATCAGCGTGTTGACCGAGATATCACGGTACATTTCGATTGACCATTTTTGACCCCGGTGAAATATAGTATTATGGTAGCGTTGAAGTTAGTCCAGATCCTAAAACGCTTTCTTTTCTTTACGAAATGTAACGAGTATTATCGTCATGTCTTCCAGATCAAAACCTGTTGTTACAAGTAAGGAAAATAAGACTCGGATCAAACAGGAAATTTTGAGACATAAACTCTGGATTACCTCCGCGCTAAAGTGATCAATACATAAGCTGGCACTCGAAATGCAAATCAAAAAATATGTAGAGGATCACACAAGAGTACTCATCCATTATTGAATTTCATTTTTGCTAACGAGTTTAATAAATTCACTAATGAATGAGAACGAATGTTAGAGTCTATTTATCACATAACTCACATAGCGACTTTTATTGAATTTTGCCTGTCGCTTTAACACGCAAAACAGACATAAACCGTGGGAATTGGATCATAGTCATTATCGATTGTTTTGACAGCGCATACTAAGCTAATTTGCATACATATTTAACTAGTGGTATATCGGAAATATAGAATGGTGATATTCCACTCCCACACCTTAAATTATGTGATAAATATTGGTATAATATAATAAGGACAAGAAAAAAATAGTCGTGTTTCAGGTTCCCGACCGACCCTAAATTTTGTCCCGACCCTAACTTCTTTTTCCCTGTTTCAAAAAAAAAAAGAAAAAAAAGAAGAAAAAGAGAGAAAAAATCGCGATATCTTGTGCCCCGATGATGACGATATTGCTACCGACAAATTGGTGGCCGATATTATCGGGGAAGTTCATCCTTCATATAAAACCTACAGTATTACTGTCACCGGTTCTGTATGTTTTTTTCCTAGCAAAACATCTTCATGTGATGAGTTCAAAGTCCATTTTGGAGCAATTTTAAAATTGAGCCAAAACACGCGAAAACGACCCTTCGGACAACATTTTGACATTTTATGTTTTTTGATGGTTATGAAACACGGTGATTTTCTCTTTAAAAATCACTTTATTTTATGTTGATATCTTAATTAAAAATGATTTTATCTCAATTTGAAAATTAAAAATTGTACTCACCATTAATTTTGACGTTGACGTCGGCGTCTTGGACAACGTCGTTGATTAAATAACAACAAAAAAACATAAACAATTACCATTTTCTATAACAGCAACTATTTATATTAAGTAAACATATTCCCTATGATATAATAATTAGGTAAAACACGGAAGTGACGAGAAATTTGATTAGTAATTAATTGGATACCGGCCGACGTCATAAATTGTTACTTTATGACGTTGTCTTCTAAACGTCCGAAGGGACGTTTTCGTGTGTTGCGGCTCAAATTATATTTTTTAATAGATACATCTTTGAGGCTCTCAAAATCAGAGTTTAGAATTATGTTTTCTGGTTGTAATTTCTATCTTCGTGTAGTAAAAAAAAATCAAAAAAGAATCGACCTACCTGCCCTATTTTTTTAGAGAAGGAAACCTGAAACACGACTATTTTTGCATCCCCGTAATTGTGACACTGAGACATGGCCCGCATGCTTTTATCATGCTGACAATATCCATTCACGCGAACGGGGTTCAGTATATTATTATTGGTGGATAATCACAAACTGTAATCTATACATGTCGTCGTAATTCGCTTTAAATAGGATATGTACTAAAAGGCATATTAAAAGCATATTAAACCAATCAAAGCTTGTAGATTTTGTAGTGTCGCATACTTTGATTTTTCCTTGTAATTGTCGTCTGCATGGGTGTTTTTATTTTACTTTGTTCTGTGAATGCTACATTTCCTGTTAGACTTTTATACTTACTTCATGTGTATATGATGGTTGCTGGCAGGAGGAGGTTTTTATATGATAACATTTGGTCATTCTGTAATTTGTATGGAACTGTAGCAGGTATATTGTTACTAGAAGAACAGTTTATTGACTTTAGTAATTAGATTAACGTCTCAATGATAACTGCCGTGTATGTTGCTCAATGCATCTTACTCTCAGTGATACTGCCGTATATGTTGCTCAATACATCTTACTATCAATGATAACTGCCGTGTATGTTGCTTAACACATCTTACTCTCAATGATAACTGTTGTGTATGTTACTCAATACATCTTACTCTCAATGATAACTGCATATATGTTGCTCAATACATCTTACTCTCAATGATTACTGCTGTGCATGTTGCTCAATATATTTTACTCTCAATGATAACTGCCGTGTATGTTACTCAATGCATCTTAGTCTCAAAGATAACTGCCGTGTATGTCGCTCAATACATCTTACTCTCAATGATAACTGCCCTGTATGTCACTCAGAACATCTTACTCTCAATAATAACTGCCGTGTATGCTGCTCAATAAATCTTACTTTCAATGATAACTGCCTATATGTCGCTCAATACATCTTACTCTCAATGATAACTGCCGTGTATGTTGCTCAATACATCTTACTCTCAATGATAACTGCCGTGTATGTCACTGATAACTGCCGTGTATGTTGCTCAATACATCTTACTTTCAATGATAACTGCCTATATGTCGCTCAATACATCTTACTCTCAATGATAACTGCCGTGTATGTCACTCAATACATCTTACTCTCAATGATAACTGCTGTGTATGTTACTCAATACATCTTACTTCAATGATAACTGCCGTGTATGTCAGTCACTACATCATACTCTCAATGATAACTGCCGTATATGTTGCTCAATACATCTTACTCTCAATTATAACTGCCGTGTATACAGCTGCTCAATACATATAACTCTCAATGATAACTGCCGTGTGTGTTACTCAATACATCATATTCTCAATGATAACTGCCGTGTATGTTACTCAATACATCTTACTTCAATTATAACTGCCGTGTATGTTTCTCAATACATCATACTGTCAATGGTAACTGCCGTGTATGTTACTCAATACATCTTACTTCAATGATAACTGCCGTGTATGTTACTCAATACATCTTACTCTCAATGATAACTGCCGTGTATGTTACTCAATACATCTTACTTCAATGATAACTGCCGTGTATGTTGCTCAATACATCTTACTTCAATGATAACTGCCGTGTATGTTACTCAATATATCTTACTTCAATGATAACTGCCGTGTATGTTACTCAATACATCTTACTTCAATGATAACTGCCGTGTATGTTGCTCAATACATCTTACTTCAATGATAACTGCCGTGTATGTTACTCAATACATCTTACTTCAATGATAACTGCCGTGTATGATACTCAATACATCTTACTTCAATGATAACTGCCGTGTATGTTACTCAATACATCTTACTCTCAATGATAACTGCCGTGTATGTTACTCAATACATCTTACTTCAATGATAACTGCCGTGTATTTTACTCAATACATCTTACTTCAATGATAACTGCCGTGTATGCCACTCAATACATCTTACTCTCAATGACAACTGCCGTGTATGTTACTCAATACATCTTACTCTCAGTGATAACTGCCGTGTATGTCAGTCAATACATCTTACTCTCAATGATAACGGCCGTGTATGTTACTCAATACATCTTACTCTCAATGATAACTGCCTATATGTCGCTCAATACATCATATTATCAATGATAACTGCCGTATATGTTGCTCAATACATCTTACTCTCAATTATAACTGCCGTGTATAATGCTCAATACATCTTACTCTCAATGATAACTTCCGTGTATGTTACTCAATACATCATACTCTCAATAATAACTGCGGTGTATGTTACTCAATACATCTTACTTCAATGATAACTGCCGTGTATGTTACTCAATACATCTTACTTCAATGATAACTGCCGTGTATGTTACTCAATACATCTTACTTCAATGATAACTGCCGTGTATGTCAGTCAATACATCTTACTCTCAATGATAACTGCCGTGTATGCTACTCAATACATCTTACTTCAATGATAACTGCCATGTATGTTACTCAATACATCTTACTCTCAATGAAAACTGCCGTGTATGTTACTCAATACATCTTACTCTCAATGATAACTGCCGTGTATGTTACTCAATACATCTTACTTCAATGATAACTGCCGTGTATGTTACTCAATACATCTTACTCTCAATGATAACTGCCGTGTATGTTACTCAATACATCTTACTTCAATGATAACTGCCGTGTATGTTACTCAATACATCTTACTCTCAATGATAACTGCCGTGTATGTCAGTCAATACATCTTACTCTCAATGATAACTGCCGTGTATGTTACTCAATACATCTTACTCTCAATGATAACTTCCGTGTATGTCAGTCAATACATCTTACTCTCAATGATAACAGCCTATATGTCGCTCAATACATCTTACTCTCAATGATAACTGTCGTATATGTTGCTCAATACATTTTGCTCTCAATGATAACTGCCTTGTTTGCTGCTCAATACATCTTACTTTCAATGATAACTGCCGTGTATGTTACTCAATACATCTTACTTCAATGATAACTGCCGTGTATGTTGCTCAATACATCTTACTCTCAATGATAACTGCCGTGTATGTCAGTCAATACATCTTACTCTCAATGATAACTGCCGTGTATGTTACTCAATACATCTTACTTCAATGATAACTGCCGTGTATGTTACTCAATACATCTTACTCTCAATGATATTTGCCGTGTATGTCAGTCAATACATCTTACTCTCAATGATAACAGCCTATATGTCGCTCAATACATCTTACTCTCAATGATAACTGTCGTATATGTTGCTCAATACATTTTGCTCTCAATGATAACTGCCTTGTATGCTGCTCAATACATCTTACTTTCAATGATAACTGCCGTGTATGTTACTCAATACATCTTACTTCAATGATAACTGCCGTGTATGTTACTCAATACATCTTAGACTCAATGATAACTGCCGTGTATGTTGCTCAATATATCTTACTCGCAGTGATAGCTGCCGTGTAAATTACTCAGTACATCTTACTATCAATGATAACTGCTGTGTATATTACTCAATACATCTTACTCTTAATTATAACTGCCGTGTATATTGCTCAATACATCTTGCTCGCAAAGATAACTGCCGTGTATATTACTCAATACATCTTACTATCAATGATAACTGCCGTGTATATTACTCAATACATCTTACTCTCAGTGATAACTGCCTATATGTCGCTCAATACATAGAGGATCCTAAACGAGTTCCCATTTCATATAAGATTTATGAAACGAGTTATGAATTATTTTAATTTTAACGAGCCTTTTGGTGAGTTAAAATTCAAAATAATTCATAACGAGTTTCATAAATCTTATATGGAGTGGGAACGAGTTTAAGATCCTTTTTATCACATAACATTGCAATCAAGTTAGTAAAAATTAATTCAGATGGACATAGAAATGCCACGACGTCAGACACACTTTAGCGCCAAAACGTCATAAAATAGGTGACGTCGTAACGTCGCGTCTCACACATAACGTTGCGTATAAAAGAGTTCGTGTTTTACTTCTTTACACAATAGCAGTGTACGCCAACATTTTAACAAATCAACAACAATGTTTTGTATAATGTGCATTATTTGTATAAGCTGTAACAAATAATAAGTACATGACTCAGATCTGGGTGAATTTGTAATAAATAAAATAGTTTCAGTCAATAAACTTGCGCAGTGTTACAAGTTTAACTCAACCAATCAAAATCGTTCCAGGTTGTATTACACGTTTGTCATACAATAGAATATTAAATGGGTGTTCGACACTGCTAACAAGGGACGTTATGTGATAAATCTTACTCTCAATGATAACTGTCGTATATGTTGCTCAATACATCTTACTCTCAATGATAACTGCCGTGTATGCTGCTCAATACCTCTTACTCTCAATGATAACTGCCGTGTATGTTACTCAATACATCTTACTTCAATGATAACTGCCGTGTATGTTACTCAATACATCTTAGACTCAATGATAACTGCCATGTATGTTTCTCAATACATCTTACTCGCAATGATAACTGCCGTGTATATTACTCAATACATCTTACTCTCAATTATAACTGCCGTGTATGTCACTCAATGCATCTTACTCTCAATTTAAACTGCATATATGTTGCTCAATACATCTTACGCTCAATTATTACAAAATTATTGCCTTTTAGTGAGGTCGATATGTGTATTTATCGACCTGAGAAAAGTGATATCGACCGAGGCGATATCACTTTTCTCAGGTCGATAAATACACATATCGACCGAACCTAAAAGGCAACAATTATTTTATTATTAAATCAAATTATTCATGGAAATTGAATTTTTCATACTTAATTTTCATTCCACTTTCAAACAAAGATGGGGCGTCCGTGGCCGAGTGGTTAACGTCTCTGACTTGACATCACTTTCCCCTCACCGCTGTAGGTTCGATCCCTCAGGGGCCTAGGAATCTTTATGTGAGGAAGCTATCAAGCTGGCTTGCGGAACGCCGGTGGTTCTACCCAGGTGCCCGCCCGTGCACGAAAATTGCCCGGAGGGGCACCTGGAGTCTTCCTCCACCAATGGAAGCTGGAAAGTCGCCATATGACCTTAGCTGTTGGTGCGACTATAAAATCCAATTCAATCAATTAAACAAAGATATTAATTCAACACAAATTAATGTTTTATCAGTTTTAATAGTTCAACAATGAAAACTTTATATTAATAATCACAGAATGTTTTCAAATAATATAATCATCATTTAATCAATACAAAAAGTACTTAATACAGAAAAAACATATCTTTTTTAAAATTAACATATCTTAAAAGTATCACAGTTCATATCTCTATTTCAAACAACACTCGATAACTAAAGTTGTCCAAGTCATATCCTCATTTTCAAACAACACCAGACGGAGTGAGGAGGCTGAAACACTAAGCAGCAACAATAACTATAAAGTAACTCACAATGTCACATAAGATTGCAAAACAACACTTTACTGACGATAGTTAAAGTTTATATGTATATTTTGACAATTGTTGAATACCGGCATAGGGAATGGATAATCACTGGTGCCCATGTTTCTGTTGTTTACTTGCATACTATTTCTCTGCACATATGTCTGGTTTTTGTCCCTTGTTGCCAAGATATTATCCCCATAGGGCTCGTTGTCATCATTAAGAAAATCATCCATTTCATCAAAGTTGTCATGTACCGCCAAATCCTTTACTAGGGCATCTGATTGAGAGTTTGTCAAGGGCTCCATGTTTTCAATGTTGATATCATCCGAGTCAATCTTAGAACATGTGCTAGTTTCTTGTTTACCTGGTGTAAATTTGCCGCATAATTTCTTGTTTATTGTGTTTGACATCAGCGTTTTTGTACTGTTACTAGTTGTGTCCGCGTTAGTTTTGAGAGAGGACTCCACTTTATGTCCTGTGACTGACATTATATGTCTACTAGGAAACTGAGCTACATCTAGAGTGTTTACGGTTGTAGCGCGCAGAGTGTGGTTTGTATATATCATCGATAATCCTGCCAACTTACTGATATCGGCCATAAATGAGCCACACTTATGTCCTAATTTCATGTTGTCAAAGTAAATCCCTTCAATAGGTTCCTTTCGTGGCTTTTGGAACAGAGCATGGCACAGTGGATTAAGTCGTCTTACATACTTCACGAAGGAGCGTACTGGTCATCTGTCACTTCCTGGAATAAACAACAGAGATATTTAATTAAATATCAACTTAACTAGTTATTTTAAGCCAGTCTTAAAAACAATTATTATTATATTGCATGGAAATATTTTCACACAGAAATTTTATTAATTATTATATTATTTACTTTAATATTTCGTAGATGCCGTGATCCAGTGGTAGAATACATGAGGACAATTGTTAAAAATATCTTTGTTACCCCTTGCCCGACTGACCCGAAAAACATTATTCAATTTATTGCCGAAAATGCCGGAAATTATTGAAAGTCATTTTAAAACTTAACCTAGCTTGCGGGAACTTTTTTATTTACACTACCTACCAGAAAATACATGTTAAAACATTCAGACTGAATAGCAAGGAACACAGATCCTGATCAGACGCAGCGTTAAAAGCATTTAAAGTTATTTAGCATTATAAGGGGCAAGAACGGTCTGACTTTGGATCTTTATTTTCATGTGTATCAGTAGAAATAATGCTTACCTTTGATTTCATACATATGACCGTCCGACGCCTTTTCATCATCATCTTGGTGGTTTTTCGTCTTTTCGTCATTTGTTTGGTAGACGTACAGACTCCCGGAATCATCCTTGGTCACCGCGAAGTCTTTCCGGGTCAAATCTGTTAAGTTCTTCCTTCCACGCCGGCGAAAATGTAACATTATATCCATGAAGACCTGCATTAACACAAAAATCATTAAATGATAAATAGTTATTTGTAAGCGCATTCACATGACGATCACAGAATTTACAGATTTTAATTATTTTCAAATTATTACCAACGTTTTCAGGATTTTTTAATAGAGAATTTCTGGATTTTATAGGCCATAAATAATTAATAATAGGGTCTCCGATGGTATATGCTGCTCGCCAAATTGGACAGGTAGGCTTTCTCCGCAAGGCACATACACCGGTTTCCTCCCATAGCAAGACCACTCGAACGGCGCCAATGAAAGCGATTAATATAAGTTGTATAACGTTCTACGTGATCTTTGTAAAATAAATAATTTTAATAATAATCCCCGTAATAATAGCGGGGTGTGGGCGGCACCGGTTACCGGTAAAGAACCGGTGTCTCCATAAAATCGGCTAATAGATATAAAAAAAATAGCCTTGTATTGTAAATGGGCAGCATCTTCCAAATTCTGAGTGACATAGGTGTATGCCTCTTCAATATCACTGTCTGAGATGCAAGGGTGATGGTTTACAGCTCCCTTCCCTACTTTTTTTAGCTCTTTTTTCATCGACAAGAATACCCTTTTAGAAGAAGAAAAGTCATCTCCCTTAGTAAATAATGTCAATGGTGTCCAATGTTCGATTGGCACTAATGTATCACTGAATTTTCTCTTCAAATGTGCATGTAATGAATGTAATTATTAAAAAAAGTTTAATTACATCTAAATCAATATTTTCCTGACAATGTGTCCATAGATTAACAAGTGTTTGCCAGGGATAATCTTTATTATTGGTATAAATATTGCTGATTAGTCATGTATCCTGCTGTGTTAATATTTGTGAATGCCACTTGAAATCTGCCTAAGTGTTTGACCTTCCATTAAATTACCAATTTGAATTGTTAATTTGTTTAATGTCATTAATTTATTGGTCATGTTATTGACCCCATGTCAGCTATTTATTTAATAATGTTGATTACATTACATCTTTATTTATGATAACTGTTGCACAAATGATGTACGGTAACGTGTATATTACTCAATAGACCTTTCGGCACTGATTCTATTTATTATCCAATTACATCTGATATATATATATCTATTTCATGTATGCATGCTAATTGTTGTAATATATGATATAACTAAATTAGTATTATCGTTTGTCGTCATATACATCCTTCAAATACTGATAATATACCGATAATTTCTATTAGATTCGTCACTATTCAATTTAATTGCTACTTTCAGTATTCTCCGTACTACTCACCTTCTATTTTCGTTAAACAGGAACTGGACCACTATTAATTTCCCATAAACATACAGTATAGCCTAATATGGTGTCACACATGCCAGTATAGTCCGTCATACTCGAAACTGTCAGTAAACCATCTTCAGAGCTAGCACAACATATATAAATCAAGCTCCATTTCGGCTTCCACGTTCATAATTTTGGTCAAAGTGAAAGCAGGTATCAACTCCAGGTCAATTCAGGTCAAATCTGACGAAGAACACAAACAAATCTTACAAAACGTTGTGCCATTCACTTGTCTCAACTTTGATTTACCTGATTCTTGAAGCAAAATATCTGGGAATCTACTCTCTACACAAAAATAGTAATCAACAATACCAGTGGAATGCACTTCCATTCACACAACATCTCAAACAACACTACTATCAACTGTATATGGGACTACTTTCGGCAACTACCATTTTGACACCCTGGTTCCCAGTCCAAGTCCTATATGGAACCATTCCTGCAGATTTAACCGTTAAGATCACATACAAGTTAACGCCTACCTTATATTTGTACTATATGTACGTTTGAAGGCTCTCACTCAAATACTGCTAGCTCGAATTCCATGTTTGATGAGTGAGCCAAATTCATGAGAAAAGCTTAAAAAACGATTGAATCGTCATTGGTCCGCATTCACTGAAATAAAAATATTAAAAAAAATATGCTAGTTACCAGAATGAAATTTACTTATAAAGAACGAGTGCAGTTCCTTCGCAATATTAATATATTAATTCCAATTCTAAAGTGATTTTTTTATATATAATATTCAACCCGACGCCATAAATAGAACAGTTTTACATATATTTCTGAAGTACGAAAGTTAAAAAAAGAAAAAACTGTCAAAAGCTATCGGGTCTTAATTTGCAAACTATATTCTATACATCAATAGCAAAACCCACTGAAATAACGCAAGATTTTTCTTTATCTGTATTTAAGAAAATTGCCCCAAACCCGAGCAATTTACACACACTGGAATTATAAACAAGAGGCCCAAGAGGGCCTTTTGGACGCTCTTAACTGGCTAATATGGCTCTTATAACATCAATGAAGCGAGTGACTATCATCTTAAAGAGGCAAAATGTTTGCAGTAATAAGAAATGGTGTTACAATAAATAGGGTATTGAATTCAATAGTTGCATCAGCTAATGATTCAAAAGCATTTTGGAGTAAAATCAAAGCATGTGGTTCCAATAAATCAAATTATAATCAAACATACAAAACGAGACATGGTTTAACTATTTTAATCATTATTTAACCAATTCGACGACGACGATGAGGGTGATGATGGGAATATTGAACTCAATGTGGATGATGAAAACATGGATATAAATGACATAGACCAAATTTATTTCGAACTCAGAGATTACGGCAGATGAGGTACTGACTGCAGTGTGGCGTTTAAAGAAGAACAAGTCTTCATCTGGAGAACTTATTGCAGAACAATTTATATATAGTATAGACATTATAGCTGCCATATTTGACCAAACTTTTTAATAGACTCTTTGCAAATGGTGAATTCCCAGATATGTGGGCAGAATCCATCTTAATACCTCTTCATAAAAAGGGATCAGTTAATTGTCCTGATAATTATAGAGGCATTGCACTTATAGATACATTTAGCAAGATATATATTAGTATAATAGCAAAGACGTGTTACGTTTTATGCAAATGTGTTTGATAAAATTACTGAATCACAAGCTGGTTTTCGCCCCGGATATTGTACAATTGACAATGCATTTATACTTCAAGCAATCATTTCTAAATATCTATGTAAAAAGGGTAAAAAGCTATTTGTGGCATTTGTAGATTTTATGAAAGCTTTTGATTGGGTAAATAGAAGTAAATTGTTTACAATACTTAGAAAAGGTGAATTAAAGGAAAACTGTTGCAATCAATACAAAGCCATATATAAAAACGTTAAAGTATGTGTGAAAGCCAATGAAAAATGTACTGAATAATTTGATTGTCCAAGAGGTTTACGACAGGGCTGGTGTCTCAGTCCAATTTTATTTTCATTATTTATTAATGAATGAGTGAAGAATGTGTAATAGCGGGTTACATGGAGTGCAGTTAACACCTGATGTTGTAGAAATAGTATTACTATTGTTTGCTGATGATGTGGCATTGATAGCAGATACTGTAAATGGTCTACAAAAGAAACTTGACTTATTATATCAGTATTGTAATACATGGAAGCTGAAAGTGAATACTGATAAAACTAAAATTGTTGTTTTTAAAAATGGTGGTCATTTAGCAAAAGCAGAGAAGTGGTTTTATGATGGAAAACAGATAGAAGCTGTAAGTGGTTATAATTATGTTGGATTGTTTTTTACATGTCGATTATCTATGTACCAGATGGCGAACGCACTGGCAATAAAGGCAAAACGTGTATTAGTTGCTATGCTAGCTTCATTAAGTGAGCTAACCCCGATACCTTACAGTATATATTTTAAATTATTTGATTCAAAAGTTAGTCCGGTATTTCTTTACGGATCAGAACTGTGGGGATTTGATCAAATGGAATGTATGAAAGGGTTCATATGTATGCTTGTAAACGTTTTATGAATGCATCTATAAATGCATGCAATGCAGCAGTAATGGGTGATTGTGGTAGATACCCTATTGTATAATAGCAGCCAACAAAAGATGTATAAAGTATTGTTTAAAATTATAAAAATGCCTTGCACAAGATATGTTAAAAAATGCTATGAAATGTTGATTCTTTTAGATAGTCATGGATATGAAAATTGGGTAACAAAACTAAAGCACAATTTGTATTATAATGGCTTTGGATATATATGGAACGGCAGAGTGTTGTCAATGAAAATGTTTTTATAAAGCAATATGAGTTAAGGCTCAGAGACCAATATATACAGAAGTGGAGCGAACAAGTAGAGGGTAATGCAAAGCTGCATTTGTATAGGTATTTTAAATCTGAACTTGTTGTGGAAAATTATTTAAATGTGTTAAATATTAAGAAATTTAGAATAGCTATGGTATCTTTTAGAACATCCTCTCACTCTCTACTCATAGAGAGAGGACGGCAGGTAGGTATGCCTAGAGAGAGACGTTTGTGTTTCATTGTAATAATGTTATAGAAGACGAATATCACTTTCTACTGATATGCTCATTCTATCATGATTTAAGATCGTTATATATTCCTAAAAAGTACTATGAGTTTCCTAACAAACACAAGTTTAATATTGTCATGTCATGTAAAAATGAAAGTGTTATAAAACATATAGCTATGTTTCTTTACTATGCTTTCGTTAACGAAGTGAATTTATTCATGATTAGTATGTACTGTTATATAACAGCAATAGTTATTGTATTGATAGTATTGTTAGTCAATATTGCATAACAACCAAACCACGTGTAAATTTATGATAAATATATTGTATACATGTTATGTGTTTTGGCCGGTGGGCCTGTATCACTAATAAAATATTGAATTGAATATAGCATTTTTGACAAAATAAAGAGCCATAACTCCACTATTACTGGTCCGATCTGGCTGGTTTTCGAACTTGGCCAGTAGAGATAATAAAAAAAACAAAAACAGTCAAACAAATAAAGAAATATAAAAATAATGAAAGAAAACAAAAAGTCAAAAAAATCTGGTAAAGTTTGGAAAAGATCAGGTGAAACATGAAGGCCCTATCGCCTTACTGGTCCGATTTGACTGGTTTCGAACTTGCCCGAGCTTATATTGACATTAACAATCTGGTAAAATTTCATAAAGATCGGAAGAAAAATGAAGGCCCTGTCGACTTAATGAGACAAAATATAGCATTTTCAACTAAATCAAGGCCCACAACTCCGCTTTTACTAGTCCAATCTGGCTGGTTTTCAAATTTGTCCAAAGTTTTATTGATATCAACAACCTGATAAAGTTTGTAAAGATTGGATGAAAAACGAAAGCCTTGTCTGGACGAGGCAAAATGAAGTTTTTTTTAACTAAATAAAGGGCCCTTACTCTGTCGTTAACTGGTCCGAACTGGCAGGTTTTCGAACTTGTTCGAGCTTTCATTGACCTTAACAACCTGGTAAAATTTAGTAAAGTTCGGATGAAAAATGAAGGACCTATTGTTTTAACGAAGCAAATTATAGAAATCTGATCGAATCTGATTAGTTTTAGAACTTGTCCGAGGTTTCATTGATATTAGCATTCTAGTAAAATTTGGGAAAGATCGAATGAAAAAAGTCCCTATCGTCTTAACAAGGCAATATATATTATTTTTAATTAAATCAAGGGCCATAACTCCGTTCTCTGGCTGTTTTCGTGTCCAAGCTTTTATTGATAGTAACAATCTGTAAAGTTTGGTAAAGATGAGGTGAAAGATGAAGGCCCTATCGTCTTGACGAGGCAAAATAAAGCATTTTTAACTCAATCAAGGGCCATAACTCCGCCGATACTAGTTTAATCTGGCTGATTTTCAAACGTTTTTAAGCGTTCATTGATAGTAATAATTTGTTAAAGTTTGGTAAAGATCGAGCGAAAGACGAAGGCCCTATCGTCTTAACAACGCAAAATTTAGCATTTTTAACTAAATCAAGGGCCATAACTCCGCCGATAGTGGTCCGTTCTGGCTGGTTTCGAACTTGTCCAGGCTTTCATTGATATTAACACCCTGTTAAAGATTGGTAAGATTGGATAACAATTGAAGGCCCTATCGTCTTAACGAGAAAAGTTAACGGACAGACGGACGACGGACAACTCGTCATCCCATAGGCCTCTGCTGTCTTCGACCAGTAGAGCTCAAAAACTAATAACTTTTTTTCAGAATTGTAATAGACAAATGAAATTTGCAGGCATTAATATAAGATTATTCTTAATATGAAAATATATCCACTTTTTTTTTGAACTATGACTTATTTTTTTTAAAAGGGAAACACGGCAAAGTTTTTTACATTTTTTTTAACTTGCGATATCACGTTTTTTTCTACATAACTTGTTTTAAATTTTATACAATAACTATAATACTTATATAATTATAAGACATTAATATTAATTATTAAGTTATTAAAGTATTTCAAATCAAATTATGTTTGCATATTACTAACTGTTGAATATATTGCACCAATAATATATTTTAAACCTATGGCAAAATAACAGAGAAAAATGAAAAGCCAAAATTGTAGCTATAATATGTGTGATCATGTTTAAAGTCAAAATTATATTGGACTAATAACTTTAGGTGCTAAATTTAATGCTGGAATTAACACTCCAAGAATTAACACTGCAAGATTGCCGTGTGTCCCTTTAAAGCTCATACTGCAAAAATGCTAGTATTTTCATACACACAAGACTTAACTTACATTATCCATTTAACTGTTATTATTTCATTAGTATCCAATAAGTACACTTTATGTCGGTAGGAGTTATCGATCGTATGATGCGTGACGTCATAAACAGGACTCACGGAATTCCCCAGAAATTCGCGGCATATCGAAAGATTTACAATATCCTAACCATTTAACTGGACATTAACGGATGTTCCTGAAAGGTATGAATTTTTTATATAAAAATGAATATATTAGTAGCTCGTTTGTCCTGGAAAAGTAGTGGGGGTGGGAGTGAGGGGGTGTGGGGGGGCGGGGGGGGGGGGGGGTCTGGAGTCGGACGGATTACGCTGATACTCGATATTTTAAGAATTTAAAACTTTTAAGAAAAACTATACGTATGCATACTCGCTAATACATATACTACTCCCTGTACATATGAAGTTATTTATTGTTATGACAAGTCAACATAGTGTGAAGAGAAAAATGGTTAGCCCTCAAAAAGTACTTTTCCCCCTATATAATGTTGTAAGTTTTTGGTGTAACTGAGCGTGGAAAAGGTTGGGTTTTTTTTGGCAAAGAGAATGTTGTTCATTTCATTTAAGTTTTCTACCTATTCACTTGGTCCGGGGGTTCTTCTTCAATATCTTAAGCTTGGTTCTTACCTGTATCAGTTCAGAAAATCTGCACTTTGGTGTATCAGTTAGACAATTGGCGCTTTGTTTACAAGTCGCTAGGGACAACACGGCCATTTGAGATTTCTTTTTGGAAAAGTGTCCTTGTTATGATGTCACACGCACTTACACGGGAGATAAATCGATGAGTGGCGTACTTATTGGAAAGGCTGATTAAGGCTGCAAGTATGGTAAAACAATTGGTAGCTAATATCCACAGCATGCACAA